>JAGGAW010000027.1:0-29291 GCA_017657375.1 Termitomyces sp. T27 | reverse complement strand
TATATATTGTTTCCCGATCAGACTTTAGGAGAATTCAAGACCTCCCTATCTACCCTTTTTGTTGTCTACCTCGTTCTTGTTTTGTTGTATTCCCCTGGCTAGGTGGCTCTCGTCATGTACTACATATATCTAGTAGATAGTTCGTTGAATAAAAGATTTTGTATATTCGGACCCTTAGGTCTCGAGAGAAGATGTGGCGCAAAACTAGGTAAATGACATGCTTTAGTTGGGAATTGGTACGGATACGTTGTTCTTCCCGTCAACATCTAATGCCAGAAGGAACCTGCTGACGAAGTTATACCCTCCAACGGTTGCCGTTGCTTCGACCAGCTGTTGGTTATTCAAGAACTTTTGGAGTCCCGCGAAGACGTGGTCGGGCACCCGGGCCGTGCTTGTGCTCCAATCAGTAAACGTCATCATCGCCGACAGCGAAGGGCCCAGGACCTTGTTTGTTTCGGCCGACTCTTTCAAGACGGGAGTGAGGCGAATGACACGAAGCTGCTCGGTCGTGAGACCTTCTGAACGGCCGACGGATTCATGCTGGAGCCTTTGCTAGGCGTGTGAGAGGTGAGGTCTATGATTTGATAGGGTACGCACCATTCGTAGGATGCTTGGTTCAAGGTTGCTATTCTGAGAATCTGGACCCTAGTAAGCTATACCCATTACCCATATGCGAAGAAAGCCCGGGCGCTCACAGCTAATTCTCTCATATTCCCGGGAATGGTGGTGTTGTCTCTGATGACTCCGAACAAACTATTCCATGTCGATGCCACCAAAGGCGCGTTGAGCCTGGCAATATATTCGACGGACACATTCGAAATATATGCAGACAGATACTCACAGAGCACCATCCAATGCTAGTAGGGTTCCATTGTCTCGTCTGGCTCGTATAGCATCCGCTATCTGGATTATAGATGCAGCCATAATAAATATGAAAATTAAACTTGGGTTCAGACTACCTCCTGTACTAACCGGGTCAGTGCCAGGTGCAGGAAAAATATAAGGAACTCGAGCTGGCAAGTCGTCATCCCGCTTCTCTTGTAGTTTGTGCGTTGATGGTTGGACTGCCGCACCCAGCACAGTGTTTGCGAGGTTCGCTACAGCGAGGAGCAGATAAAGGGGCTTCAGAGTCATTAGGGCGAGTTCACATAACAAGCGACGAGAGAGAGATACTTCTTATAGACAATTAGGAGCGAGTTCACATCCGATTCAAGCGAGGATTGAGCGAGGATGAGAAAGAAATGCTTTTTATAGACTCTTTTGACGGTTCGTGTGAGCATTCACACCCGCCAACGAAATACTTACAGTTTCCGGAAAGACAACTTTTATTCTCAACTTGGGTTCCATTCGGCGCTCCATGGTATCTAATTAGAAGGGCCGTGGAAGCCCACTACGTGTGTGTCAATTACCTACATAATAAATAGCAGTACTGATAATCCTAGTAGTATAATAATGAATGCTTTAAGTAGCAAGAATGTCGTGATGTTGATGCGGGTAGTAGAAAACTAGTTCTCGCCATTTTCACTAACATCAAGTCCAATGGATATGCCAAGATCAGGCTTCGTATAGACTCGAAGGGAGTTGATCTCCCAATAGGCTTCTCTGAATTTCTCAGGATTATTGTCAACGACTAGGATGTCAATGAGCCAATGAGAAGCATAAAATTTAGTATACTTACAGTCTTCACAAGTGCTGGGTCCACATCCCGACGTTCCCCAAACAGCGCCAGCCCAGTCACCCTGGGATAGATCGTGATGAGCCTCGTTCAACATTATCCAATCTCGAAAAGGAAACACTTACACAAAAAGTAAGGTCGAAAATCATCTCGTGCTCGTCAAAGTGGGCGTCATAATCGCAGCGGTCACCAGTTGGAAAATAAGCGTCCGGTATACACTCCAACCAAAGATCTGGCATGATTATTTTCAAGTCATGCTTAACATCGAAAGGCACGGAACCATCGTTTCGAGGCCAGAACCACATTTTGATCCCTTTATCGCGCGACCTTTGCATGACATACCATCCGCCGCCATTATTATTGAAGTCGATGCCGTAGGAATCCCTGGTAGCGAAGGACGTACCGCAGCCTTGGTTGAAGTTTACCTGCGTGTTGCAATCGGGTGACATGGGGTTTCTGGCAAACCCAATAAGAATAAGCAAGAATTTGAGCTGCCAGCCGTAGACATACCCAGTCTGGAAACGACCTGGAGGCATACTGCATTCAGGAGTAGTGTGCAAGGAAGCCAAGTTTCTCGTATTCAGATGTACGCCTGGATAAAAACAATCTTAATCGCAAGGTAGCCGACGACGGAGGAGCTAAAACTTACCCTCAATTATATCTATTTCGCCACCATGAGGCCAAGGACCCTTCTGACTGAGTGTCCAGAACGCGGGCCACGTTCCACAACCAGCGGGCATATGCTCCACATCAAGCACAATCACAGAGTCACCGTAGGCCGCGTTTGAATGGATACGAACGCTATCACGCCCTCGAGCGTTGGGTGGTACAACCGAAGTCGAATCGGCACGCATGATGAATTTGTCGAACGTAGCTTATGATAATGAGGTTTTAACATGGAACAGGTCATGTAATATTCGATGACCCACCAGTGGAGAGGTTCGCTGACTTGGCGGTATACTTGTCAACGTAATTGACTCGCCCGTGCGTTGGATCGTTGGAACTCTCCCATGTCCAACGATCGAAGAAGTCGTGTCCTTTGTAGGCGTCCTGCAAGAAATAGACGGCAAGAGAGACTTGAGCGCAGGAGAGAGCCAGCACTACTGTAACAAGTGTTCGTATGAGTGTCATTGGGAAGGAATGTGGATTGAAGGAGCGTGGGGGGAGAAGTGCCTGCGTAGCACCAGTCTCTTTAATGAGTGGGTATCGATGCAGTAGGAAGAGGCTAGGGCCGCGGGACGAGAATGTAAAAAATGTCAAGAATCATATGTCTCAGAAATTTCTTCTTCGGGAACCATGTAAACATGATGAATGAATTTCGAAAGCCCATTAAGCACAGTCATGGTGACTTGACATGGCATACACTACGCGTTCGGATCCCCTTGGCGTTATCGCGATAGAAAGCCTAAGTATCATACTAAGAACTCCAGCCGTACTAAATGCTTCCAGGCCGCGAACAACGCACTACATAGTCCACAGCCTCAACGTAAATGACGGCGTCGCGGTCCGAACACGCACGTCGCAGAATTGGAGGTAGTCATGTGACCGCGGTTCTTGCGTGATTTCCGATTCCCGAACTTGGCACTTTCTCTCACTTTCTCACCCAAACAAAAAGATTATCTACTTATGTTGGACGACGCTTGCATGGAAGTGGTCAGTCTCACGAACTGTCGCGCCAGTACACTATGTCAGGCTCGCGTGCAATGTTTATTGGCCCTGTTCGCGGAGTTTGGGGCGACTACTAGTAGTCGCCAGATCTAGAGGAACCCTGTACACATTTTCATCACGAAACTTCTCCCTCCTATTGAACAACTGTCTTGGTTGACCCTATTCAATGTCTTATCCTGTTTATAAAACGGGTGTTCTCAATGGTATCCACTTTCACCCATCTTGCCAACACCATCCTCCTTTACCATGGATCAAGGAATAGGCGGACTTGACTCAGCAGCAAACATCCGCAAGCCTGCGTTTGTCTATCCTTTCTCTGCACTTTCACCTGGCGCAGTTGTAGATAGCTATTCTACTCCAATGTCATCCACCGCACCTACTGGCATCCCAAAAGAGGTCACCTCTTCCGCCTCATATCGACCGCGTCCACCTCATATTGCCATTCCCACCTCCTCGCCGTCCACCTCTGGAGCAATTAACAGTCCACTTGGTACTGGACCCATTGTCGGAATCGTTCTGGGGGCTCTCGTATTCGTGATTGCAACTGGGGCCTTCGTCTTCTATCTGTGTTACCGAAGACGTTGCTCTAGTGGAGCCAGAAAACAAGAGTCCCAAGGCAGTTGGATAGATCTCGAAAGCAAAAACACATCTGATCTTGATTTTCTCCCTCCTTATGACGAAGTCAAGGCTCCCGAGCTATGTGCCTCGGCCCACTACACGAAATATGTACCTCGAACGCTAGGAAGGCTTTCCCCTGTTTCACAAATGGTGCCGCCTACGTTCGATCTCATTAAAGAGCACCACTCTTCCTCCGACCCTTCGACTGATCCTAAAGCACCACCAACGCACGACAAGGCCCATCAACGTACTTCGTCTGGATACCTGAATGATATCGAGTTGACAGTCGCCCCCTTTGATACACTTCGACTCTTCAAGAAATGGTAATTCTTTTGTGAGTCCCATTTCCATTGGAAGGAAGCCGTTTTTGATGGGATTCAACAGAATGTACTTATCATCAAACCTTTTGATATAGACGCACTTATGATACATTAATTCACTTATACTGACTTGGGAATCTCATTCTTCAGCTGGAAAGAGTTGCTTCATCTTCAATTATGTACATTCATAATGAGCTTTCGATACCTACATCTATTTATTTACGTACGCTTTATGACATGTTTTCTAACATGGAAAATGCTCAGTCAATCGAAGCCATCGACTTCCTTCTAACTACTGTGGTTGATCTGTGTATATGTTCGGAAAGATGAATTACTATGTTGCTTTCTGGTTACTACTAGGTCTAATATTCCCACTCAGGAAAATTGTATCGATGACTGTCCAGTGGTATGCACAAATACCACCCGCTGTTGCTCTCCCTTGTTTTGATCACACAGCATCATGGCCAAGGGTCCTAATGTGTCCGTTCTGTCTGCCTCGTGTCTCGATCGTCAAATGATCTAGAGATACTCGTCGGCGAAAGGTGGATCATAGCAATTGGGGATGTTTATATACTGCAAGTCTGCCACATCGTATCACAGTAACGCCACACTCCGAATATTCACGAGCCTGAACAGTTTTTTGAAAAATCATAATCAACTTTTCCTGATTCGAGGATTTGAGAGTTATGTTCATGCAATAACATCATGAATGGAAATGTTCAAGTTTGCACACAGTAGAAGATGACCGACTCTTTTATTGAATAAATTCGGGACTTTTTCTGCAAAGGTAGAGTGATGCTGACGGTCAGGAACAGGTTGATAATACAACAAGATATCTAAACAAGATGGTGGCGGAGATGGCGAAAGCAAATACGACATAATCATCCCAAGATTAAAAGATTGAATCGATAATTCCACTTCCGATGGCGGTGCCTGTGTTTGTATGAAGAAACTGCAAAATGCGTCCGAGGCGATACTAGACTTACCAGCTCCGAATCCAAGACCGCCAACAGCTGCCCCTGCGAACTTACCGAGACATGAGTTACATACAAAACGTGAAAGAACACAACATACAGTTTCTCCCAAACCACCCATCTTGTGCTTCTTTTTATCATGGTCCTTATCCTTGTCCTTGTCCTTGTGTTCCTTGTGTTCCTTGCCTTCCTTGCCTTCATTGTGGTAATTAGAACTTCCTGGTGCATAACCCGGCTGCGAGCCATAAGGTGTATAGGCCTGTCCTGGAGGAGGAGGGCCAGCATACCCACCGGTCGGCACATATCCGGCCGGTGGCGCATAACCACCTGGAGGTGTATACATACTTGGTGGGCCATAGCCTCCAGGCGCAGCCGGTGGGGTATAGGAAGAATAGCTGGGTGTCGCGCTGTAGGGAGGGACGCTGGCAGGCGGGGGTGAGTATACCGGCTGGGGGGTGGGAACCGCCGGAGCAGGAGGATGAGCAGCGGGAGCGGGAGCTACAGACGGAATGGACGCAAGTCGCTCTACGTAGTTGGCAGGGAAAAGACCTTCCTTGCCGTTGTGGCGGCCAGTCCACCAATCGGCGTTCGTCTCGGCTGTGACGTCGATGATATCTCCTCCGCGGAACGAGACATCGGCTGGATTCTGAGCAGCACATCAAAACGAAATCAGCGACTATACAGGATTCAAATGAATGGTATGTGGCTACCTCTCCACGTTCGTTGTAGTCCCATAATGCCTTGGCACGGAATATCACACCGGGAGGAAGTGTGGGCGCTTGTGCAGGTGCGGGTGTAGGTACGGCTCTGGCAGCCGGAGGTTGATAAGGAGGAGACGAGTAGGATGCAGAAGTGGTAACTTGTGTATGAGCAGCAGGCGCCGGGGTGGAAATTGCCAGATTCTGTGTCTGTTTAGCAAGCACATCTACTGAAGAACCTGGCTTAGGGAGCTTTGCAAGTATCTCCTTGGCGACGTCCTGAGAAATCTGTTTCTGGGCGACCAGAAAATCGACATTTTGCCTGGTTTGGGATAGAATATGGGCGAGGAGAGCTGTAGCGTCCATCGTAGTTCAGGTTATGAGCAGATCTGATCCTTGTCTGATCCCGCGAGCAACGGTTACCATTCAACATATGGTTCACGTGTCTATGACAGACGACAGCTTTCAGTTTCAGATTGACGAGAGGTGCCAGGCTATGTAGTCGTGAGGCTCTAAATAATGCGTACTGTTCTACAGATGGTAAATTACAACAAGGAGGTATACAGAATGAAGAATAAATTACTAGTCCTTTACAATTCCCGTCCAATACTCTTCTACGTTATTGCCCCATTCCTCCTCCGCCCTCTGGGTTCCTTGTCATGAAAGATTGCATCATCTCGTAGTTGATGTTCGCAGGCATCGGGTTTCTCATTCCGCCGTTGACGGATCGGTTCATTCCACCCATCATTGTCTGGGGCTGCTGACCAAGTCCCATCTGGTTCATCATACCCATCCCGCCATAGTTGCCTGGAGGGTGAACATTGCCAACGAAGGGCGTGTCCGGGAGTTGTGGTTGTGGTTGCGGTTGCGGCTGCGACTGTTGCGGCTGGTGTTGCTGAACCTGCCGATTTTGTTGAGCGAGACCCATCGCGTTCATTCCCATGAGCGCGTTGTTAGGTCCAGGATTGTTAGCCGCGTTCGAAGCAGCCATCATCCGTTGCTGCATTTGCAACGCCCGTTGCGTCTGGAATGTCTTCATGAACTGTTCCCTTTGCTCTGGCGGTAGCGCCTCCACCCGTGCACGGAATTCTGGACTATTGGGATCGATGCTCAGTAGATTTGGTATTGGGCGTGACGGTACAGGCAACTCGGGAAGCCCTGTTAACGGAAAGCAAGCAGCGCCCAAGCCAGTCTGACTGACTGGGAAAAAGAGCATGTTGTTTCCCTGTTCACCTGACGGCAGTGTCCAGCCCGAAACGGCGTACTAAAGTATACTCGGTCAGTGTACGTGCGTTGAAATCAGGAGACAGCAGATGCTTACACCCTTGCGGTGGTGTAAGAGTGTTATCAGAGCTTTAAAGTTTGCCTCGTTGACTGCGGGATCCATCATCCCGTTCGCTTCGGGTTGAATCACGCACAGGATGGGGTGGTTATTGTGTATCCACGCCTGAAGATCTTGCATCGGCACAGCGGGTTTATTTGCTGGTAAAAGTTGCATTGTAGTTGGCCAGGTGTCTACCCGACTATTGAATGACAAGGAAATGAGCGAGGAATTCGCACGTTATTGACTTTAACAAACAAACCTTTCTTCGGGTGGACTTTGCAGTTTTCCTGTTACCCATACAACATTATCTTTCTTGTTACCCTGTGTATCCATCCCGGAGAACACCAAAGAACCACGCCAAACAAAATTGGGTCCCTTGTTGTTTGGAGGCCGCTGGTCGGCTGGTGGTCCGACATGATGGGGTGGTGGTCCCGCAGATTGCATGCCCGCAGGTGCATTTGATGGGCCAGCCATATTTTGTTGCAGTGACGACCGTGCTCGTTGTTGATCAGCCATTTTTTGCATCTGCTGCATCTGAGCAGCGAGAGTGGGGTTCACTTGCGGCGTCATTAACCCCCGTGGTTGCGTGTTGTTGGGACCAGGACCAGGACCTAGACCGGGGCCTGATCCGCTCCCAGTGCGCTTGTGCAGCATCGTTGCGAGCGCTTGCTGATCCATCGGAGGTTGGCTCGGCGAGACGGCCGGCTGCACCATAGGTGTCTCCTGGTGTAGATTGGGATTTGCATTCTTGAGCTGAGCTTGCGCAGCTTGTGCTTGTTGGGTCATCTTCATTAGATATTCTTTGGCCCGCTGCAGCATTCCTTGTTTCTGGTGGAGCTCCTGAGTAAGGTTCTGAACCTTTACGGTATTTCCCGCATTCTGAGCATCCTGGATAGCGGCGCGGAGGGCTATAATTTGCATTTCCATGGTCTTGTATGCGTTGATAAAGTTGACATTTGGCATTGGCATGTTCTGCGGAGCATTTGCGGAGACTTGAGGAGGGAACGTGGGAGTCATGCTTGGGGCAGGGGCTGGAGGAAGGACTGGAGTCTGTGTACGCGGTTGGACCTTGGGTTGTGCTGTAAGAAGCGGTGATGGCTTTGGCTGACTCGAGGGCGTGTTTGGCGTTTGGACTTTTGGGGAAACGTCCATCGGAGGTACCAAGCGGGCGCGTTTTGGATCTGGAGTGCTGTGGACGTCGCTTGGTCGTTTGGGAGGCGCCGGGGTCGTAGGTGCAGAGGCTGGAATGGTTAGGGATCCGTCGAACGGCAAAGTGAAAAGCATACCTTTCTGGGGGGGCGAAGGAATTCCGGCTAGCAGAACGGAGTGGGATGATCGAATCGGAAAGAAAGGCTTAAGTATATCCTTTGAAGCCTGGAAACGGTATCAACAGAATACCACAAATGTGTACAAGCAAAGGATACTTGCCTTGGCATGAAGTTCAGGGAACCGTTTCAAGTTTGGCAGGAGATTGATAGTGTTGAAATTGATGTTTCTCTAGCAATGACGTTAGGTTATGCGGAGGGTGAAAGGGAGAGACTAACGTTTCTCAGTTCGTCGGCCATGGTCTCCCATGTCATGGCGTCATATTTCGGATAAGAGAGGAGACGCCGCGTGCGTGCAAAGTTGAACTGCATCACGTGAAAGCCACCTGATGGTGTTCCGATCTAATCTGATACGCGGAGTCCGGTGGCTGTGCGGCCAAAGCGGAAGAGGGAGAGCAGAGGAGAGCAGGGGAGAGCCTTCAGATATGTCGAGTACGGTAGAACTAGAACTAGTAGCGACGTAGCAGTCCACTTTTTCAAGTCCGCCTCAATTCGCCTTGTCACCCTTCGACCCAAGAGTCCTGCCCCCCTTCCCAAGCACCTTTCTCCTCTGCGCAATCATATACGTATACAAAACATACAGTCCTATCCCACATCAGCCTCCCACACTTGCGCCATACAAAAGCACGCGACTCACCAGGCCACCAAATCCCAAACAACAGCGCCCGCGCATAGTCCGTGGGCCTCCACATGCCCTGGATCCACGACTGCCACCCGGGGACGGGCGACGACGACGGGAGCGTCGCGTAGATGAGCAGCGCCTCGGAGGACGCGCCGACGGGGTAGAGCACGTAGAACGTCGTGTACCGCAGCCACAGGAGCGCGCGCGGCTCGTACCCGAGGAGCGTGAGCGCGTAGAACGAGTACCGGATCACCTCGGTGACGGACCACGCGAGGACCATGGAGGTGTACAGTGGATTCGTGCGGACCTGGGCGCCGTCAGACCAGGAGCCACGAGGCTCAAACGAACGCTACGGCATAAGCACGCACCTCGGGAAACTGCTCCACCACGCCCCACACCAAAAACAGCCGACTCGCGACCTGCGCCGCCGTCGTCCGCAGCGGGCTGCGCACCCACCCGGCCAGGACATGCAGCACCTCCATAACCGCGAGACTCTGCACCGCCGCCGTGTGCGCCCCCACACGGGCATACGCCGTCGCCGCGCGCTGGTACACGGGGCGCAGCGCGGGGTGCAGGCGCGCCTCGAGCGGGGGCGACGCGGACCTGAAGAGGAGCGAGAGCGGGGGCGGGAGCGGGAGCGCGGAGAGGAGGCGCGTGAGGGCGGAGGTGGCGGTTTGTGTGGCGGGGAAGAGGGCGGGCGGGGCGTGGTCGAGGTTGAGGAGGTGGGTGAGGGTGAGGAGGAGCAGGAAGGACCAGCCGAGGAAGGAGAGCGTGTTGAAGAGGACGAGGTAGTACCGCACCAGGGGCGGCGTTGCTGCCGAGGGCGTTGGTGGTATGGACAAGGGGAGAGTAGGAGGAGCTTACTTTTCTTGGGTGTCGCCATGGGTGTAGCAGCACAAAGTTTGTTTGCGTGTCTTATTGATCACATCACCAAGAATCATCAAAGGTCGTCGCGGTCGTTCTCACCGTGCCCGTACGGTAATCAAGTAGTGTAAAAAGGCAAGTAAGTAATCAAGTGGGCAATACTAAGATAACAGCGAGAGAAAACCCAGTAGAACAAACAGCACGGGCGGTATATACATATATATTTATGAACCCAATCCAATCCATCCGAAAATTGCAGTGGTATGTGAGTGCGGTAGTCATGTTTATGAGGGAGAAAAATAAGCGATCGGGCGCCCGAGCTGCGAGAGGTCCTTGACGTAGTTGCCTTTGTGGCTGTAGCACGACTCGCGGAAGAGCCGGTGGGTCACGGCGCGGTGGATGTCGAGCTGGTCGAGGACGGGGTCGGCGTACTGAGGGGGTGTTAGTTGGCATGGGAAGGAGAAAGGAGAAGAGTACCTTGGAGAGACTGGCGGTAAAGACTACGACCTCGTAGAGCTCGCCCATCTTTTTGAGGAACTCGTCGACACCGGGTCGTTTCAGCACGTGAAAATGGTGCCAGTGGTATTCGATTTCGACTGGGACGATAAAGTCGGCGTTTGGCACGGCCTTGAAACTGCTGTGCACCAGCGTCTCGTCGAGGTCGAGCACCAGACACTTGCGGCCCATGTGCTCGGGCAGTATGGGAGGGAGCAGCGGTTTGGCCTCGCCATCCTAGGGGGCGGTCAGAATCGGGAAGGACGCGAGGAACTGAGCTCACCGGTCCGATGGGGATACCTGTACCGCCCTTCTTGATCAAGGCCTCCTCGTCATCTTCGTGTATGGCTAGGACTGATTCGTTGTCACGCAGAGTATCCCCAGTTGAGCCTGGGGGCTGGACTGCGCCTGATGTTACGCCGTCTGTCTCGTCCTCGGGCAAGAGCTGGGAGCTGGGAGGGGGTATAACGATGATATCGGTGGGTGGCGGGTCGGGCGGAGGGGTAACAGGCTGCATCTCGTGCGAGGACACGACATCGTTGGGTGGCGGGCCAGCCGGAGGGGTAACTGGCTGCATCTCGTGCGAGGACACGACATCGTTGGGCGCTGGAGCGGGTGTGTCGTCGACATCGTTGTCAAGAGCAGGAGCAGGGGAGACGCAGGGAACGACACGCTGGACGACGCGGGCAAAGAGCGAGGGCCGCGAGCGAGAACGAGAGCGATCGGAGTGGGCAGAGACCGAGACTTTGGACGAGGTCATGCGGCGGTAGAAGGGTGCGCGGAGGGTGGTGTTGACGGACGCCTGGTCATGGCCGTCGTCGGTCGGCGGTGGTTTCTTCTGGCGGAAGAGCAAAGGCATGAGGTAGTGACAGTCACGGGGGAGTCACTCTTACTCAGCTTCTTAGTCATCAAGGGCAAACTGTTAACAACGACAATGCTGGGCTTTTCAGCGAGTGGGGACGGAAACTCGAGCAATGCGCTGCCCGCGATGCGACTTGGCGGCGACGACTCGCAGCTCGTGACGCCCCAGTCACGCAACGCCCGCAAACGCAAGTCACCGCCCGAGGCTGTCCCCGAGCAGCCACAACAACAACAACAACAACCACCGCCGCCGCAGATCCACCACGTCCTCCCGCCAATGATCCATCCCATGCAGGCCCACCCCCTGCCCCCCGGCTACCCCTATGCCGACTTCACCCCCGGCGGCATGCCCCACCCCCACCCCCCAGACCAGCAGCCGCCCCAGCCAGGCCCCGCGCCCCCCGCCTCCGCCTCTGCCAGCCGCGCCCTCAGCAACAGCAAGCGCGCAGAGCAGAACAGAAAGGCCCAGCGCGCTTTCAGAGAACGACGCGACCAGTCCGTGCACTCCTCTTCCTTCTGTGTTTAGCTCAGCTCACCCCACCACAGGCACGTCAAGGCCCTCGAGTCGCGCTCCCAGCTCCTCGACGCCGCCCTTGCGTCCGCAGACGAGGCGAACCGCCGCTGGGAGGAGTGCCGGGCGCTCGTCGACCAGCTGCGTGTCGAAAACACCGCGCTCCGTGCGGCGCTCCAGCAGTCACAGGCCATGGCCCCGCCCGGTCACATGCCCCCTCCCCCGCCCGCCCAGCCCACGAACGGTCTGTCCAACCACGACCCCGGCACCGCCGCACAGCAGCAGCTCGAGGAGGCCACCAGGAGCCTGGAGGCCGTCGTCAGCGACTCCCTCAAGAGCGAGTCCGCCGAGCCGACGGAGAGTAATAAGACTGAGCAGGCCTGAATTTTTTTCTTCTTCTTTCTTTTCTTGTATGGGTTCCGAACCGGCACTATTTCTTTCCATTGTCAGCACAGTATATATACACGCACATACGCACCTGTGACGACTCTGGGCACCCCCCTCTTCCCCGCTTCTACAAGTGCCATTGTAAATAACTTATGTATCGAATATCGCCTTGTTATAATCCCGTTCGTTTCTGCGTGCGTGAGGCGTGGCAAGGAGATGCGGCCCATCATGGTAGTTGATGTCCAAGTGCTTGCAGAACAACTTTATGTAAGGAGCCTGTCTTTGTCAACGTCTTTGTCATCTGGCAGAGGCCCCATTCATATCACAACCCAAGCATAACAGGCGTATAGGCGAGACGACCCATCCATGGCGAGTGACCTCCCCGGCTCGGAGGTCCTCCCATAACGGCATCCCCGTTGCCTAAATTGCTCATGTCGTCTTCGGACATCTGTGGGTCACGGCGCTACTTTTGATTCCATGTCGTTCAACGTACCCAAGGACAACCGCCGCCGACCCGCCTACGGATCACTTCCCGCGGCGCTTCGACGAGCAATCAGCGCCGATAACACACTCAATGTATAAGTAGTATGTACACCATTAGCCGCCGTCAGTCACCCTGCCGATCACGCGCCGTCTTAACTAAAATACCATACAGCATCTCCCAGCTCACCACCCCCAACCCTTCCTCCATCGGTATCCCATCCAGCTTCACATTGATAAACTCCTTCAGACTCCGGACGGTCGTGTCGCGTTTTTGTTTCTTGTGAGGGGCGTCCTCGTCCGCGTCCCGTTTCTGTTTCTTGTGAGGGGCGTCCTCGTCCGCGTCGCGTTTTTGTTTCTTGTGAGGGGCGTCCTCGTCCGCGTCTCGTTTTTGTGAGGGGCGTCCTCGTCCGCGTCCCGTTTTTGTTTCCTGTGAGGGGCGTCCTCGTCCGCGTCCCGTTTCCGCTTTGTCGAGTGAGAAGGCGGCGGCACGTCGTTCTCCGAGCTTCTAGTGCGCTGCGACGGCGTGCTCATGAGCGTCTGGCCGTGTGGTTTGGGTGGGAGCCTTTGTGGCTCCGACGTTGCATGAACCTCTGCTGGCGTTTTCCCACGTTTTGCGCCGGGCTGACTTGCGTGGGCCCCCGACGAGAGCGTGCGTTGAATCGGAGGCTTGTTGGAGGCCTGCTGGAGAAGAGGTCGGCGCTCCGTGGGAGCTTCATCAGAAGCCGCCGGCGGTGGTGGCGGTGGCACCTCGGGAGCTGCCTTGTGATTCGGGACCGCCGGCTGCGCCTGAGGCTGGCGCTCTTCAGTGGTCGTGCGGATTCCCGTCTTGGGAGTTTCACCAGAAGCCGCCGGCGGCGGTAGCACTTTGTCACTCGGAACCGCCGGCTGCACCGAGTGCACTTTGCGCTGAACTCTGGTTTTCCGCGCCACCTGGAAACTCGGGGCTGCCCACGCACGGGGGTCGTGCTGCACCTCGCGAGGTGCCGATAGGCTGGGTCCGTCCCTACTTTTGGGCCGTTTCGATCCCCTGCCTCCGTTTGTGGGCGAGTTCACCGTAGTGAGTAGTCTTCGTAGTCGTTTAGAAGGTTTAGATCCGGATAGATCGATATGTGTTTGGGCATCGTCGGAATCGAGTTCTTCGTCTGCCTTCCTGGGAGGTGCAGGGGATGACAGCTTTCGGTCCTTGGTCTGATCATCCTGCTCTATCGGCGGAGCGTTGGAATCTTTCACCGGAGAGTCATCTCGTGGGACATCACCAGGGCACAAGGCTGGTTGTGAGGGAGTTTTTTGGTCAGAGTGTGGACCAGAAGGATCAGCTGATGTCCTTGCCGCCTGGCTCTGGGGCACCAAATCCTCATTGTCAACTGCATTGGTTTCCGTAGGACCCTCACTGGCATCATGTGGCTGGTTTTCATCTGGTGGCGTAGCTGGAAGGGGTTTTCGTCTCAATTGGGAGAGCTGAGAGAGGACAACAGGCTGCGATTGCGATTGCGATTGCGATTGTGATTGTGATTGTGACTGACTTTGAGAATGAGAAAGTGAGGGATCGGAATCGGGGGCCAAGATGATGGGCTCGGCCAGTAAACGATCAGATTTGAAAGGTTGAGGTGGGCGAGGGACCTTGCGATAGACCTCACGGCGAGCGTGTGTCGGTGTAAACTGATATACCTTTCATTGAAGCAAGAACAGAACGGACATCGTTAGGTGGCAGTTCTGAACGCCTCTTCCTATAGAACTTTTGATCCATTAGCAAAAGTAGTCCACATATCCGTCTGGAGCAAACCTCTAGAAAATTCTCATGTTTTGATAATGTCAGAGCCCTTGCTTGGTTCATGTGAATACCCGCCTTCCTAAACTGAGGTGGAGGCTCAATGGGCTTCCTTGGTTCAGGAATCACTGAAACGTCAGTGATCTTCAGTGGCGCGGCTTGCTTGCGGTTCTTCAGACAATTTCTAGGCGTAGGTAAACCAGAGGCACGCGATTGGTCTATGTTACACTCACCCGGCACCTCCGTGTTCCCTTAGCCCTTCCGACCATTCCCTCAAATCTGAATTCATCTCTAATGGTTCAGGACGCCCAAATCTGGGTTCTCCTCTCCCCCCGATGAGCGTCACAGAATCGCATTCGAGCGCCAGAAAGTTCCCTTCAGACATGCGACCTTTTCCCTGGGGAATTCGAGCAAAGAAAGGCTTGAACTTTGAAATAGAAACAATAGCATTCTTGTCCTCCACAATATGGCTCCTTCCAAACCTGGTCGTGTCATCAGACTAATGTGATGACTGTCAAGGACTTGAACGTACGCAGAGTACTCCTCGACAGCATCACGACTGAAACGAATGGGAACTGTGTATTCCTTGTCAGACACTCGAGCCCATATGACTTCGTCGCGTCCGTATGTCAAAAACTGAGGAAAACATTTCAGCCCAACGAGTCGTTACGCGCTGAAACACGTACCTCGACAAGTTGGACCTTCTTCTTCTTTGTGACAAAAGGTATTGCAGCCAAATCTGCACCATACTCCTCACCTGTGGCAATAAAATAGGCAGAAATCCACGGAAGAATGGATTCTGACATTGCTGGCTGTGGTCAGTCACACATGAAAGTCGCGTTACAGGTTGACGCGAAGAATCACGTCGCGTGATGCGCGTTGGAGCACGGGTCGACCGACTGCTGTCGGAGATCCGGTTCATGCCGGTAATTGGTGCTTTCAAATGCTTGGTCAATGCGCGCTATGGCCTTGCAAAGACCGTTCTTTTGGGAAATGAAAACCTGCCCTGCGGAACAGGGTAACACTCAGCCAATCGCGCTCCACAGAAAGTCATGTCCCCTCCTATCAACGAGAGAATCGGAGAGAGAAGTAAGTATCGACAATATTTATTTAAAAGGACAAGCATATCCTCATGTGATTACGGCATAATACAATGCTTCCATTCATCAAGTCAGATATGATATGATACAGGAAGTAGATCAACAGTACTTAGACATATACTTACATGTGTAGATCATTCACCTTGTGTGATCGCGGACCTAGTAATAAAGACGGTAACTCAGTTGGGCATGGTTAGAAAATGTGAAGAACAGTGATGCTGTCCAGGTGATGCGATTGAAACAAGATAGCTATCGATAATCCATGGTCGGAAACAGCATCGATGAAGATGATCAAAAACAGTCACATCAGGACTGCATTAATCGTGGGAAAGTTGGTCTGAGTAATTCCGCTGTTTCGAAAAAAGCTTTGTTGCCGTACTTCTTAGTCTACAGGCAGCATCCATTATCGCTATCTCTGGGTCTCCGCCGTCGAGCAACCTATTCTGCTCGGCGCTGTGCTCGTCTGTATTCTGACAATCGCTTTTTACTTCATCTTTCTCCGGGACGCTTACCGGCTGTCCCTCCGCAACACTGTCGACCCACCCCAATCGTGCAAGCTCTCTTTCTGCCTGGGATCCTGCCTCTCGACTCACAAAACAGTCCTGGAGGGACGCCATTTTCATCCTGATGACTGTCTCTGTTGGTAGCATGGGTCTCATGTCCCTCCGCAATCCGTTTTCAGAGTTGTTTGGTTTGGTCTTGGGCAAAACGGATTTTCGGACCTTGTTTTGTCTGGTTGTAATCTTCATTGTGGCATTTGTTCTAGGTCAGTGTCCTATCCGCTGTTCATTACATCCTACTATGAAACACTGTCTGCGAAAAATTATCTATCCTCAACGCCACCTTCCGAACTAACAAACTTCTTCCTTCAGCTTATCTTACAAACCCGTCGGAAAACTCTTTTCGCGCATATCTAACGGAACAGTCTTTCCGGCTGCACCTTAGCCGGCTCGATGACAATGCTGACGATGATCACAAACAATCGATTCACAGAACTACTTTTCCAGCGGCCCACACTCATTCTTACGATAATTCATCCACCTTCCATTTTGCGAACAAGGCATCAATCTCCTTGAAAACCCCGAAACACGTTTTTCATAGCTTTGGCGTCTTCACCGTTGCTGCGATGGTACCTCTTGCGAGATCCGCTTGCAGCCGCGAACGAGAAAGCTCGATCATCTCCGATTCCTGGTATATTGGTGCTTTTGGTCGTTGGTGGCGTGGTGGTATCATTGAAGCATGGTATCAAGATGTCATCGCGAGAACGAAGGACGAGGAGAGTTGGAGCTCTGGAATTTTGAGTATGAAAAACCTAGATAGACATAACGAATACAATGGTGAGTTGTCCAATGTTCATACATGTACCCGATATCGACGCATGTCTGTCAGGACTGCCATTCTCGACGAAGAACCTCCCTCCTCAACTACTGTCTAGAGGCTCCCCTCCGAGATTGCGTAATCGTGAAAAGTCTTCTCAAAAGCCTGCAATCACCCAAGCTCGTAGTTCCACACCACCACCTCTTCCCAAGTCTGCATCACTACCTCTGCACACAGCCCGACTGCCAGCGTCGACATCCGACCGGCAGTCCAATCCATCACAGCCCATTATGCCGGTCCATACGTGTGTTTCTTCTGATCAAGTTCGCTTGGGTTCTCCCTTACCGTCTCGTTCTCCGTCAACCCTTTTTGATCAATCACCCCGGATTGCAGAAGTTCTTCGTCAGATTTCGCACTCCAAGGCCGCCGTCCGAGATCTGCGTACTCAGCTCAGTGACTGCCAGTCTTGCGCTACCCAGTCCCATGAAGTTCTTCAGAAGGAACTGGAATCTTTCCGAGAGCGGAAACGTCAGGAGGATGCTGCCAAGCTTGAGACAAAATCCCGAACCAAACTCCTCGACGATTCTAAACGTACTACGGAGAGCATGAAGAGAGACGCCGAGAAGAAATTGAAGGCCGCTCAACTCGCCCGAGACAATGCAACTCAGCGCATGGAATACCTCGATAAAGAGATCGCCAGTTTACAGCTTCGTCTTGCCGAAGATGAAGTACTAGTGCACCAGGAGACTGTTTCGGACGTTGAGAGGGGATACAAGGAAACCTTGGAACAGAAGAGGCACGAAGTAAAAGTGGCAGAGGATGTCGTTGCTGCGCTTAACCAACGTGCTCGAGAATTGGAAGAGAAACTGGCCGAACAAAAGCAGAAGTTGATGTCTATTAAAGAGCGTAACCAGGTCCGAATGATTGAAACAAACCAGGTGACTACTCACAACGAATCTCTTTGGACTAATTCTGGGATTCCGACATCTGACTCCTCCATTCATGGATATATGTCTCCTGAACATTCTCCTCCCATGTTGGATGCTGGTAGTTTGGCCCACCGACCCTCGATCACTGTCGATACTCTAGCTCAACCCTCGCAGACCCCATCGACTTACAATTCATCCCCTACAAATGCGTACTCAAGTTATGACGAGACTTCATTTCCTGTGACTCATCAGCAAGTCTCATACGGTCATCATTCTACATTCTCCCCCTTCAATGACCTAGACGGATTGCAAACCAGCGGTATGCCAGGAGTCGTCTCGCCCACGAGCCAATCTTTGATTCCCTCCGCTCTTATCATGTCCATCGAAAACGGTGGTCTACCACGATCTTTCCAATCTGAGAGTGATGATTTTGTGGACAGAGAATGGCGCAACAACGCATACAACCAGCATGTTCTGTCGCGGTCGAACGATAGCCAAGAGTTGGACTCTCTCAATTTGACATCCTCTCCGGTCTCTCCTCGCTCCAGTCACAGCATAAAGAGCGACCCGTTTGAGGTTCGTTTAATGGCGAATGAGGGAGAACAGAGTCGGGATCAGCAGACATACCTAAGTTTCTTGCCCGAAAACTCCATGGATTCTCAACATGCCTCATGGTTGCATCGCGCTAGCTCGGATCCACATTCCAGCTACCACGCTCAAAAAGCTGACAGAGATTCCCAGCTGGTTGAGAAGGCAGCTCCACGTCGATGGTTCAGTTCGAAAGAGAAATCGAAGAAAGGTCTCAATCCGGATGCCAAGGTCTTTAGTTTCTCCAAGAAGTCGTCTCCCCCTCGAATTCTTGCGCCCAGCTCTGCCTTTAGCATCCTACCTCCGAGTCACCCTTTTGATGCACTTAACCCAACAGGCCCGAGTTCGACCATGCCTGTCCCTTCCCCAAGTTGCTTCACTCGCGCATTTGCACCTTCGCCTGCAGAGCGGGAGGCTCTTCAACGTGCTCTGGGTGGGTCGACCAATACGAGTTTTGAGCGCCTGCCGAGCCTTAGCGATGTTGGGAGCATACCTTCGTCGCCTTCGCATGTCCATGCACTCCCTGCCGCCATTTCTCAGCACTCGCTCGCCAAGATTCTACCAGCATGGCTTCAGTCCTTACCTCCTCATAAGGCGACGAACTTCAGCCCATGGGAAGATGAAGAGTTGGAATCCTCGAGTGGGAGTGGTAGCAGTACTGGAAGGCAGATGTAAGGTTCAGGATGAAGACGAGGGCGAGGAGGAGAAGGAGAAGAGAGTTAAAAAGGAGGCATGTCGGGTGTGTGATGATGATTTCATTGATTTAAAAGAGGTGTGGTGTCTTGAGAGTCCAGCTGATCGATATTCAGAATGTGTGTATCAAAGTAACGCTTTAAATAGGGAAGAATTCCCTTTATGATCATCTCGGAGGCTCTTGAGGCTATAATGAACCGCAGCGCAACTCTTGCAACCGAATGCCGAGGTGTTAAGTATATAGAAAAAAGTCGTCCTCGGGAAAAAGACACGTAGACCTTGACAGCAAGCATTGAACATCGAATGCCCTTCGTCGATTTTCAGCTGGCGCACGTACGTGCTTAGGTAGAAGTTAGGACGCAGGCTATGTAGTTCATGTCATATATGATGAATCCTCCAGGTCGACATATTTTAAAGTCATTCTGAACACTTGACCACAGAACCGAGTGGCACTTGATCCTAAATTATCCAGAACAGCGCGAGTCGCGTCTTGTGATCTCCATCTCGGCTTTCAATAATGGCTTTGGCTCTGAGAGTTGAAATCTAAATGGTATTATCTTGTGTATCAGTATCATCGTGGTCGTAACGCATCCGTATACAAAGGTCGTGTGAAGCGGAAAATAAGTGGATTACTGGTAATAGTACGTGGAGCATGAAAAATGCACGGAAAAGGACGTGAGGACTCGGCATGATATGATAGAGTAAGTACACAGAAGCGAAGCGTCCAAGATAGCATAGCGAAAAGACACAATAAGTTTCCAAACGAGTGATGATGATGGCTGGGGCCAGCTTGACATGACGACGAAAGCTGATAATCTTGAAGGGTGATACCGAATGACTTGCAGGGTATATTAGGGGCTTGAACGGTTCATATACCGAAGGAAACGGCGGGCTCGATGGCCAAAAAAGGAGAATGACAGGGTATGCGGTGTAAGGGAAGAATGCACTAACGTATAAGGTCGCAGGCTCGCGGCATGGTACGACCGAAGCGAGGTGCATGTGCATGTGGCAGGGGTATGACAATGAATCAGATATCAGAAGACCCGGGATATAAACAAGACATGTGCGCATCCTCCCTTTTTACAACAAAGGTTTGACTTCATCGAGCGCCATCGAGAACCCCCCTCACATCCTCCACAGTTGCCAGATCAGTCAAGAAGGGGATAAGGTCCGTAAGCTCCGTGTCATGCGGGTCATTGAACCAAGAGGACACGGGTACTGCATTATTTGGATGAAAGATGTATGAGGCGGGGGAATTGTCGAGAATGATTGTGTCTGCAATTGGTCGGCCGAGTTGTGAGAGATCCTGCTCAGGAGCATCAATTTACCATACAAGGCAGCACGGCCGCGACAACTCGTACCTTGACATAGTTTCCTCTATGATTATAACAGCTTTCTCGGAACAGTCGATGTGACACCACCTGATGGATATCCAATTTGTCCAGCACTGGGTCTGCATACTAAGAATGACAGGTCAGACGACTGCCCCTGGAACTACTCATCCGGTAGCTTCACATACTTTGCTCAAGCTTGCAGTGAATACGACAATCTCATAAATTTCTCCCATCTTCTTGAGAAACTTATCAACACCCGGGCGTTTTATTACGTATACGTTGTGGAGGTGATATTCGATCTCGACGGGAACAACATAATCAGCCTGTTGGATGGACTGCCGTGATGTGTGTGATTGGTAAGATTCAAAAAAAAAAAACTATTTCTGGTTATCTCACCTTGAAACTACTGTGTACCAGAGTCTCGTCTAAATCGAGAATTAGACATTTTCTCCCAGCCTGGTGAGGTGCGATTGGAGGAAGCAATGGGTTCGGTCTCCCGTCCTAGCACAGGGGTCACAAAACAAAATCACGTCGAAATAAAGTTTAGAATTTACCGGTCCGATGGGGATGCCCGCACCGCCATTCATAATGAGTCTATCCTCATCGTCTTCCATCTCGTCCAGGCCGTCAATGTCCTCGTCTTCCGTAAAACTTGTTCCCTCAGAATCCTCCTCAACACTGGCATTACTAGGAGGAGTAGATTCCTTAGAATGCCGTTTATTTTCGGACTTAGGGGAGCCACCTGTTGATCCAGGAGCCTGGACAGCACCAGATGTTACCCCCTCAGTTTCTTCTAACGGAAGAAGGTGTGGCGGAGACGGAGGCGTAGGCTGTATGGGGACTTCTGCCTCATGTGACGATTCTTCGGGGACGGACCTGACAGGTTCGACGGGCGTCAGGGTCGGAGATTCTACCGTGACAGGAGGGACGAGAGGCGTAGTATCTTTCGCCAGTTCTGTGGTGGTTGATGCCGAAGTTGGTACGACGTGTTCAAAAGCGGCCAAAGGTTGCTTTTCTTTGGAAGGAGATAGGGATACAATGGGGTGAGCTTCAATGGGATGAGTATTGGGGGATGAGGAAATGCAAGGAATCAAGGCGCGGAAAAGTCTGGAAAGAAAGGATGGCTTATGTGTCCGTGCGGGAGAGGATCTATGAGCACCGTTCCCGTTCCCGTTAGCTTTTGGAGATGAGGTTTTTTTAGCACTCGATCGCGAAGGCACCGGTGAGGGGGCAGATGGAAATGACGAAGAACCCGATTTATCACCGTCTTTATCCGTTTGGAAGACTGCTTCACGTGTCCCTCGCACTGGGGGGGTCTGTGTCGGATTGATTGAAGCAGGAGGGTCCTCACCAACAGGCGCGGAGGACGTGGGGAGTTGTTCTGCTGGACCAGCAGCGGATTCTGCAGAATGATTAGCAACGACTTGGTCCGAGTCGGCCTGGGTGCCATGCGAGGCGTCCTTTTGCTCTTTTGCTGTCCCGTCGCCGGAGAAGACTTGTGATAATTGCGCATCATCGCTGACAGGCTCAACGGCCTCAGACGCGGGGTCGGACGGCGACGAGAGGATTTTTTGGGAAGAACTAGCAAGACCGTCCGGCGCAGAGGCAGAGGGCACGGCCATGGCGAAGACGAAGGAATGTGACAAAGCAAGGCCGCTCAGCCAAACGCAGGCCAGAAGTTTGGAAATTCTGCAAACAACCTCGACCGATCCATGTGTCCATTATTGCCGTTCCCACGCTAGACGCCACAGCCAAGCAACACCAAATACTCCCAACATAACGGCAACTTGTTTGTGGCAGTCCATTTTGAGAAACTCACAGACTCACGGTTGTCCCTGCCATTGCCAGGACAACTCTGCGTTGGTTTTTCCTTTGTTCCTCATGAAGACGCCCACACCTTGATCGAGTCCAGAAAACGGTCACGTGCATCCTTCACGTCGCGTCTGTTTTTCTCTGTTTGGTCCAGTTCTGTTTCCCCGCGTCATGTTTTCCAAGGGCCCTCGGTTCGAACCTCGAAAAAGTAAGCTCTAGGGACATAGCGTTGCCAAGCTGAAATTTCCCAGTATCTGATGTTCCAGGTCCAAATTCTTACAATGTCGTGACGGGTGAGTTTCTTGATATGATGCCTACTGTAAACTCAAATGGTTTTCTCAGATTCACAATCGGACGACTACAAACGCGGTGCATTTCTCGAAAAGACGGATAGATTTGTCAAGGACAAGAATCACGAAGTACCTGGTGAGTTTTGTGCAATTACCGCGTCACACGACCTCAACACCCTGCAGGCCCGGGAACATACGACACTGAATCTAAGAAGACAATCAAGCCCAGTACAAGCGAGGGAAAACATATTCAACCTCAAACACTTGGAGATCGGTATGCCATACTCCAGCGAAAGGTGGATGACTTGGAGAGAGTGCACAATGAGGGCAAGAAAGCGGTCAGCTCATCCAGTCGTCCCTCATGCTTTGGCGACTGACATGCGATTAGCATCAAGCCGAGGTCGAGCGCCTCAAAGCCGATCTTGTACGCTGCCAGAAGCTAGTCTCTGAACAAACGGATCGAGGGGAGAAGCAGAAAAAACAGATTGACCTTCTCGAGTCCCGAATTCAAGACCTCAAGAAAACGAGCGCATCAGACCAAACAGACATCAAAGATTTACGCGTCAAACTTCGAATGTCTGAACACGAGAGGACCCAGCTTCTAACCAAACAAGGAGAAGCGGGCGAAGCTAAAAAATCTCTACAATCGCTAGAGACGAAACGGAGGGAGGAGCTGCGTGAGAGGGACCGACGGATAGCAGAACTAGAAAAGGCACTGAATGGTGAAAAGAAGCGCAAGGAGGCTGCGGAAGCCAAGTTGAAGGAGATCAACGGACGCGCCGACCAAGAACTTCTGACTGCTCGAGTGGCTGCGCAGAAGCTTGAAGACACGGTCGCCGCGTCGAAGGCAGAAGCTAAACAAGCACAAGAGGCCCTTGCGTCACTCCGTGAGGCGAACTCTAACCAAGAGGATGATCTTCTCGCGCAGCTGGAGCATTATCGAAATCTCGTGGCTCAGGTTGCCAAAGAGTACGGTCGTCTTGCTCGCGGTACCGTCTCTCTCGCATCTCATACTCGTCTGCGCCAAGAGAATGCTGCTCTGGCAATCCAAGTGTCGCGTCTAGAACGCAAATTGGCTAATTCCATTGCTCAAGTGGACGAGCTGGCCGTCTTGATCAGACAAACCAATGATCAGAAGACTTTCTTGTTCGAGCAACTTCGGCAGGTTGACTGGGAAGTCGCCTTCTACCAGGACGCGTTGCTGGATAGGACGCTGCTTGCACCTAATCACCTTGACGAACCGGTCTCCGATATTTTGAGCTCCATGGAACGAGAGAATGTTGTATCGCTCCAAGACGTTCATGCAACAGACACAGAGACGATGAGATTATTCTCTGAGTTCTACCAAATGACTAGTGAACAGCTTCTCTATGAATATGCCCTTGCGAAAGGACAACTCAAGTGCGAACAACAGCTCTCTGAACTACACTCCGCCTCTCTGACAAGTACACTTGCCTCACATGAAGCGATTGCGGCACAGCTGGAATCCGTTCAAGAAGAGAAAAATGCAATGAATGTAGAGCTAAAGGCTGCCACAGATCTCGCGGAATCCCTGAGGTCGTCTTCAGACTCCCTAACACGTCGGGCAGCGGAAGCAGAGGAGAAGTTGGCAGAGGCGACTGCACACAACGAAGCTGCCTTGAAAAAGGAACGTGACGTTGTCCGTCGACTTACAGACACTGTGCAGAAGATGAGGACAGCAGAGGATACTTTGCGGGCTGAGGTCGAACAGTCAGTCTCTCTCCATATGTGCAGGCCAAAAAGCTGATTTGTCTGGTGTCAGATTGACCACCGAACTGACAGATGCAGAGAAGTACCAGGAGGCTTATTTCTCTCTGTCAGATGAAGTTGGTTCACTCGTAGCGAGGAACCAGCTAGCGGAGGAAGAGGCTCAAAAGCTTAGCAAGTTTAATGCTGAAATTCTTGGTCACAACAATCCTGCACAACGTATCATGTACGTCGACCGAATACGAAAGGAGCTCGCTGAGACGAAACACGTTCGTACCCTCTCATTCACCCCTCTTCGAACTTTGAACTTACGTCGAAACAGAAACTCGCCATGCTGAGCCGGGAGCAAGAGGCCGCTGCGGCCATCAATGATGATCTCCAACACGAGCTCGACATGTACAAATCCGTCATGGTTCCTGCAGACAACAAGCCGCGCACGGCTTTGACGCGCGTAACGCGCCCGCCTCTGGTCAACCTCACACGCAGTCTTAATGCCAACACTGCTGGTAATATAGCTGGTTCGACATCTAAATCTGACGACTTGTCTGCAAAGGGCTCGGTGCAGCGCATACACGTCCTTGAAAGTATCCCGGGGGATATGACAATTGATGAAATTATGTAGTCAGCACGATCAGAGCATTACTCGATGACCTTTTTTTCTCGCTCGATACCGATACCCCTGCTGTACATCTATAGAGTATTTTATCTAACAAGAGCTATCCTGGGAGACCCTTTGGAAATGAATTCCTCTTGCTTCGGTAGCAATGAACCTTTTGAATAACCAATAGCCTTGGTGAAGATGATGATTTACAAGGTGTTACCTGGTTTTCATGTCTTGCAAAGGTGGCGCATGATCAGAATAAAAATCGGGATTCTGCTATGTACGCCTGTCCACCGTAACCAAGAGCTTTGGGAATGAAACTTTCCGATATGTGTAGTACCTAGTTGTGCATCATTAATTTCAAAGTATGCTACTTATCTTCTGCAATCTCTGTCTAAACTTCGAGGCACGATACATTTTTCCATATGTATGCGTAAAGGCTAATGTCTGTGATCATCGATCATTAATACAGGAGAACAACGTTGGTTTGGGGTCATCATCGGGATAATACTAATAAGATACATTGACAAAAAACCATCAAATGAAAAAACCGAGGGGAAAGCGGGTGCAATAAAGATATAGGACAGATTTGGGAATCGGTAGCTCGAAGAGTAAGGTGAAGGGTATCCGAAAAAAATGAACAGCTAAGAACCACTCTTAGAGTTCCCAGCAAGCTGCTGATGTTGGAGTAATAGTGACGTTCGTGGGGATGTCGAGGTGGGGGTAACACGAGGGGGTGACTGAGAGTGAACGAGTGTTGCTGAAATTGGCAAAGTATTATGTTGAGTTGGAGGAGACATATGATTATTGGATTGCTCGTTGGACCCAATGTGTATAACTGGTCGCACCCCGTGTGCTGGTGACGAGGCAGGGACAGGGACAGCTTGGACAACTGGCGGGGATATTAGTCCTGGGATTTGACTATTGATATCGCTAGACAACGGGCTCTTGTTCAAAGGGAGTAGACCACTAGCCCACTGCATCTGCCGACTAGTAGAAAACTTGAGGTTGGAGTTCGAGTTTGCGACAGCCGCTAATGGCTGTTGAAGTGCGAAGTTGACAGAGCCTGGTTGGAGATACAGAGGTGAAACTTTTGTATCCTGATTAACCTGGGCATGTGCGCTAGCGAATACTGCTTTTAGATTCTGCATCTGTAGCGCCGTCAGTCCATGATTCACTTGCACCCCAGGTTGAGTGGAATTACTAAATGCGTCGGAAGTCTGGATAGTGGTGGTACTGTTTGTTAAGTTATTGGACGTCATGCTCTGAGGCCTAACAGGAACAACACCATCATTTGTTTTGGGATCTTGCTGAGAGTCGGTATCATGCTGTAGGGTCTGCGGCATATGCATACTCTCATCCAAAGCCGACTGTCTTCCAGCCACTTCGGCACTGGAAGAGTCAGTGTGAGGTAAATTGATGGCTGCACGATAAATGCCGCTGTTCGAGGGAGAATGGCGCACGAGAGTGGTAGAATTGGGAGGGGAGGATTGAGACAAACGTGGAGGGCCAGGTATTGTTGAGACGATTGGGTTGGATCGCATACCACCATTTAACGATATACGCATCTGAGGTACTAAGGGAGGGACCATTGCCCTGAGTTGTTGAACAGAGATGGGGTTTCTCATTTGCATGATAGGTGTTGGCGATTGATGTTGTAATATGCCTGACCTAGGTGTTCCAGGAAGAGGGTGAGCCGGTGGTAAGCCGAGCCTGAAAGGCACAACTAATTGTTGGCGCCCATTATTGATGACCGGTATCGCAGGGTCGTTGATGAGGCTCTGTTGGTCAGGATCCAGGAAGAAAGTCATTGAGTGTCGAAGGAATCTGCGATACTGTGAGAAATGGCCCGAGAATAGAGACAGAATGGAAGACAGACCGAGGGGAATAATCGTCGACGAGAACTCTATCGATCTCATCCGGACCTGAGGGCCTCACAGCGGGAACGTCGTCCACATCGAACCGCCATCTTTCCTGCATTTGTTTGAGCTGTTCGTCGTTCTCAACCACTTCACCCACATCAGCCTCAGGCAATAACGATCGCCTGGTCGGCACAACAGACAGTGTAGCCAAATTTCGTCTATCAACAAGAAGTCTCCCACCACGGCCAGCACGTATACGAAGCGCTCGATAAACCCTCTCCTCCTTTGGTGTACCGGAGGATGATACTGGCGGCGGGAACGGTATATATTTAAAGCATCGGGTTGAATGTGGGACGGGGGGTATCTGATAAGGATCCTAATTGGATGCCTCATTATAAGCGAGGACCGGAGACACTTTTACAAGAATTTACTCACATCGACCTCGTCCTCCCATTGACGACCTTCTTCCTTCTGCCGCTTCAAAATATTTTCAAAAGCATTATTGATGAGGGCAATACGCTCCGTGGGACGCATTGCGATAGGCTCTGGACGGATGGGCACACCCGCAACAAGCTCAGACTTGATCTTGGGGGGCCGACTGTGATCGACTAAGTAAACAGTGGGATGTTAAGTAGAAATGGCTTACGATAATTCTACTCTCTTAGGCCTGTCCTTGTCGATAAGTAGGTTTTCGTCCTCCTTGTCGGTCCAACCTAGGAATTTCCGCTTGAAGTCGGCAAGTGAGATCCGCTTGTCCCAAACTTGTTGAGAATAGAGTGCAGAGTCTCTTTTGAGCTGCTCGCGTCGAAGTAGTTGTTTACCAAGCTCGAGAGGATACAACAGCTCAGCCTGTAGTCGAATGAGCTTGTCTGAATATATTACTTGGGAGGCGCGCGTTTTCCGAACGGTCTTAGTTTCCCGCCTCCGGAAACAGACGTACGATTCGTTGAGCATATCGGTTTCATCAAACTTCATGACATCAGAATGGCCTGATACCGCAAGTATGATGTCAGAGCTTACATTGAGGATGGGTATAATTCTGTGACCTCCACGTTCCGTACGTCGCCCTCTCCAATGCTGGTATATAATACGTGCGATAGAGACGAGATGAGAAGGAGTGGGAATCCACTGAGGAACAGAATATGAAGCAAAGGTTGCAGGAGAAAGAGGATATGAGAATGTGTCTTGATATTCAGAGAAGACGGGAAAGGCCATGCCATTCTCGAGCCCCTGAGATATCATAAGCTGATAACGTCAAAATATGTGGATAGTTCGCATACATGATGCAAGTATTCTGTCTTCTCATGTGTCACTTTTTCAAAAAGACCCATCACCAGCTCAAACTCATCGTCAGAGATCGCGAAGGCTACCGAAGGTTCTGAATCCTTCCCCTTTGTTTTTGAATTACGCGCAGATGTTCGAGTGGCAGATAGAGACATAGGCCCATAGGGGCTGGTACTCTCACTACGAGCTGCTGTGTTGTGCTTGTCAAGCCATTCTTTATCGCGTTCGTCCATATAATACGTGAAATCACAGGCCAAAGCATTGTTGCAGGACTCTTCGGGGGAGATGGAAGTACATAAATAGGTGACAGGATCTTTCCATCGATTGGATGCATACAGATCAGAGTAGTGTTCGACAATCCCGGTAGAATCCGGAGTTGGAATAAAGGCAGGAGTCCGTGGCGTCTTGTGACGGTTCGGTGCGCCACGCCGCCGCGCCGATTGAGGGGAATACACGTGCTCCGATGACGCATGAAGGACTTGCCGTAAATGGTGTTCCTGAGTGACTTGGTCAGCAGATTGGTCAGAAAACCGCGGGTCGCACAGCCACTCAAGAAGGCGGGGCTTGGCGTCGGCGGGGAAGACTTAGGGGCTTACATTGGCATCTTCTGCATCCACACCGGCGACCAGGTTCGTATAATGGCTATTCTCTCCGTCCTCGTAGGCGACATCAGCAGAATCGGCCTCGATATCGCCATGAACAACTTTTAACCGGTACTTGTTGGACAATTGGCGGTTGCGATTCCTGGTCGATGATCCCACAAGGCGGACCATATCATTTGGAAGATGAGGAGGAGGCCGAGAGAAGCAGCAGTGAGCTCAGTACCAGTCTTCGCCACCGATTAGATCTTCTGTCAGTCGGAAGATTTTTTCATGTTCAATGTATACTTAGGGGCGCACGTGTAGCCTCGTGGGAATCCTATTGTTGAGCATTTCATGCCCATTTCCCTCCTTAGTGAGTACGAGAAGTAATTAAGTTGCGGCTGTCTGGTTGGTGTTTCTACTGTACATCAAACAAGGATTCTATGTTTTGTCCGTTCTGGGGACAACAAAAATCTAGACATTGTGTGGTATGATAAGAAGCTACGTCGCATAACATATCCACACAAACGCGTCGCGTATATATCAAGGTTCAAGAATGCGGCACATAAGTATAGTTGG
>JAGGAW010000026.1:16781-27442 GCA_017657375.1 Termitomyces sp. T27 | reverse complement strand
AGCTCATGCGCGCTTGACTATGATTTTCAGAAATAGTCTCCTGCTTTTCTACGCTTGGAATATACGGTTAGATATACAAATACTACAACGCAACACTGATCATTTTCTCATCCTCTCTGGCAAATTGTTATGCATTGGACCGATGAGTTGTCTATCAGTTATGATCATACAATATCTTCCCGTAAAACTGGCACGCAGGTGAAGAGGGTGCAAGATTTATGCATAATTTGCCATATAGTGAGCATTACAGCAGTACGCCTTATCATTTGTCAATCTCTCAAATTCTCGTCGAAAGCTGATCCAATGCATTGTGTATATTCAAGCGCACAAGCAGAGCGCAAGCTGGTCATATGTAGATACGTCGAAATGTTTCGAGATAGATATTACTGTATTACTTTTGAGGTGGGATGACCTCGTCGAAGTTGGGAGGCAGAGTGAATGTCTTCTCGTTGACAGGAGTGTTGATACCAGAGTCAGTGACATTGCCATTCAAGCCCTCTTTTTTGTCAGTTGTGGGCTTCTTGCCAACAGGGGCAATACCAGCCTTGATCTGGAGTTTCTTGAAATAGCTTGTTCCACCGGCGTAGAAGAAGACTAAACCGCCAAAGATAATGATGTGGCCATACCAGCCTAAGCGGGACCACACGGTGAAGGAATCCGTTGCAGAGAGAATCATGAAGGGAGAGGCAGCGTAATTGAGGATGAGCGCCGATAGTGTTGTTCCTGCAAGGTCGTAAAGCTCCTTCAAGTCCGACTGGGGTTGGCCAGGGGCAGAAAGAAGGAGAGGGCGGATGTTGCTTCTCGCGAGGCGAGCAGCAGTAGTGATGAATCCACCCATAAGGAACGTCAGATAGTAGCCGCTGGCAATACCATGCTACGTTCGGAACATGAGCAACTAGCCAAAGACGTGTAAAAGGGACATACCCAGAATGCACTTGTGAAGAAGGTGATCATACTGCTCCTGAATCCTGGCTTCTTTCCTTTTGGAGTGACGCGCTTGTAAACGCACTCCCTAAGCCAAACATTGGTTTTCATATTCCAGGAGTCGAGAAGAACTTTGAAGTTGGATGGGAACTCGATTTCCAAGACTTTGACATTGGCGGCACCATTCCAAGTACTCTGACCAGAAGCGTTAAACCCCGTGAACCCGAGTCCAGTGACAATGCTGGCACCCTATAAAAAGATAGTTGGGTATAAGAGCAACTATATTATTGAGATATCATACCTCCGTCAGGGTCCAAATGGCATAGTACTTTGACCTTTCGAGGAAGCCATAAATCTGGAACAAGAAGACGCTAGAAATTTTATATGAGGCAAATAACATTGAAAACATTACACAACGCACCGAACAAACAGAGTATGTTCCATAAACCAGGGCGTAAGAGCTGTGGAGTAATTGTTGCTTCCGCCGAACACAACGAAGATACCAAGGTAGATCAAGCCCATGACCATCTTTCCATAGGCATTACGTTTCCTACCACTTGGGAGTTTCCTGCCGCCCTTGGTTTTTTCCTTGACCTTGTCATCATCAAAAATGGTTTCGTTAACCAAGCTGCGGTATTCTGATAGGTCGAGGTAGGGGCCAACAAGAATACCTGGGAAATAGAACCTACGTTCGAAAGTACTGAGTTGACACGTTCACGACACGAAATCTTCAAGAGACGCACGAATAGCCAAGAAATTCAAGGAGAGAAGGGTATTCAATGATGCGTTTTTCCGTTTGCCACTTGTCCAAATCCTGCGAAGGATGAGGTGAACACTTCGATATCCCAAAGGCAAAGAGCCAGCTCACAGCTGCCGGCCTGCGGCCATCCCAAACGTTCCATGCGAATGTCGTAAGCTTCATCGTTAACACCATCTGAGGACCTGTGATCTCCATGGTCTCATATCCAAAGCCATATATGGCACGAATGACATGGCTATCAAGCACGTCAGAGCAAATCTTTCATTAAAAAGCTTATCAATACTTACTTGATGGTCAAGTGCCCCATGACGAAACTGTAATAAAGGTCAGTCGGTTTCAACAAGCTGTCTTTACTTTCAGAGGCTTACACAAAAACAAGCCACGGCATTCGAGCGCTCTTGTCATAAGCCCCGAGAGCATAGGTTACAAGTATGCTGAGTAGCAGTTGGAAGAAACCCTGGTATAGTTTCAAGACAGGGAAAAAGAAGAAGACGGCGACAGCGATATTGAACAAATGCCTGAAAGCTGGCTGCGAAGAAGGAATGCGAACAAAGACGCTACCCAGTGGATACGCGACGAGAAGACATGAAATGAGCTGTTCAGGTTGACGACCGTTTGAGTGTGTTCAAGAGGACAGATGGGGACGCGTTACCTTAATTTGATCCACGCTAGCACCGACAGCATTGGCCAGCGGAAAGAAAAGCGCGTCCATCGGAAAACCAAGCACGCCTGTCTGTCTAGAGTCAAGCTATAAAGCCGAGGGATTGAATATTGAACCTACGCGGGTACTCAATGCGTCGTGGCAATTATATAGAGGTGGGAAGAAAAAGTTTGGGGTTCCCGAGTATCCCCTTTTGGAATTTGCTCATTCTCGATCACTTCTGCACTTCGTTGCCCTGGCTGCACAATGCACATGCTCAGAGAGAGGTTCAGAGTAGAATGATTCTAGACTTGGTCTTGTACCTGCTTATAGCTAAGTAACACAAGCTGTATTTTCTACGTTTGTATTCTGGATTTATCTGAACGTGTACTACACTACAGTTGATACCTCAACTTATACTTTTCTGCTCGTCTCCATCTCCCATTCGTTCACCACCTCGCGCACTTTTTCGACAATCTCCTCTTTTGGCACCGCTTGGCCGAATGCTTCAACAAACTTGCCGCTCGGGTCCATGAGGTAAACGAAAATGGAGTGATCAACCAAGTAATCCCCGGCGGGGTCCGCATTGGGTGGTGTTGAGAAGTACACGCGATAAGCCTTACAAACGGCCTTTGTAGCCTCATACGAGCCGACGAGACCAATGTAGGACGGGTGGAAATCTTTGAGGTATTTGCCTACTCGGGCAGGGGTGTCGCGGGCGGGGTCGACTGAGATGAATAAGGGTCGAAAGATTTTCCCGTGCTCTTTCTCTGTCCGGGGATCAGGACTGTGTAAGTAGAGAGCAAAGGTAACGTACCAATGACGTCGAGAACCGACGTCACCTTGTCAAGTTCTTGCGGACAAATGTCCGGGCAGTTTGTGAAGCCGAAGTAGACAAGTGACCACTTGCCCAAGAGATTTTGTTCGGTGAAAGGCTGACCGTCAGGCGTTGACAAAGAGAATGGACCTCCGACCTGAGGACGTCCGTATTGCTTACTGGCGCGTTCCTCCTCTGAAATGAGACATGAAATTTATTGAGACAAGACATTCAGAGTTCAGATACACGTACCGCGTCGCGCTAGTAGTTGCGCCTTTTCATAGCGGAAGTAGAAGAAGAGTCCAATGCCAGTTGCGACGAAAAGAGCTGCAGATGTTGGTGTAAAGACCTGGAGTGCGCCTTGAGCTACAGCAGGGGGAGTAGATGCTTTGCGGCCGTCGGCTTACCCCCACAGAATTGCGGTCCGAATAGCTTGATTGGTGTCGTTTTTGTTGTGGCTGTCGCTGGACAAGGAGATTCGCCGGCCGCGTTACAGAAGCAAGCCTATGGAACGCCCTCGGTGCCGACGTGTGTGCATGCGATGAACAATGCTGGAGCGCACGAGAGAACATGTCACGGTCAAGTTGTTTTGAACTGTGTGTCGACTGATGCTCCGTCTTGCTCGTTGTATCCAACGATGCACACCTCTCTCGCCATTTCGTCTCACGCGTGGCATCGCGAGGGATACCCGGCCATACTATATAACTACTCCAATCTTCTATCCTAATGCTGGTAAGTCGCATGGAGCTTGTAACTTGATTTCTCAACTATCCTTCGGTGCAGACCCTCATATTGGACATCTCTACTCCCTTGTCATAGCGGACATTTTTGCGCGCTACCGGCGCATTGTCGAACCAAACAGACCCGTCAAATTTCTTGCTGGGACAGACGAGCATGGGCTCAAAATTCAAAAAGCCGCGCAGGCTAAGGGCCTGCCGCCCGCCAAATTTTGCGACATGTTGAGCACCCGTTTTCGGGTTCGTGCATATTACTTCATCTCGTCGAGCTAGCATGATGGCCCGTTTTACAGAGGCTTGCAGAAAAGGCGCAGATCACCAACACAGTTTTTGTGCGCACCAGTCTTACAGAGCACCACGATACTGTTAAGAGTGTCTGGGTACGTCTACTCCCCCAATGCCCATTCTTAGCTAATTGTGTCCATAGAACGCGCTTATGGATAAGGGCCTCATCTATTCTGCGACCTACTCTGGCTGGTATTCCATAACCGATGAATGCTTTTACACCGATGCTCAGATTATTAAAGACCATACCAAGGGCATGATCTCGCGTGAGACAGGGTCAGTTGTGGAACAGCACACTGAAGTAAACTACATGTTCCGTCTCTCCGCCTTTAACGAGTCCCTTCTTGCGCATTACCGGAGCGGCGAATATATCTTCCCACCGCAACAGAACGCGTTTGCTCTGCAGACTCTCGAACAAAAGCCGCTAGAGGACCTGTCAGTGTCACGCCCGAGTTCACGATTGTCATGGGGCATACCTGTACCAGGCGATCCTAAGCAAACAATCTATGTCTGGTTCGACGCGTTGCTGATTTATCTTTCTGGGATCGGATATCCTTGGAACGGAGACAAGGGTCTTAAGGCAGGCTGGCCGGTGGATTTGCAGATTATTGGCAAAGACATTCTCCGGTACGTTCCTCGGCCAAAGGAAGCTTGTGACTGGGTTTAATGTTTTGCTAGCTTTCACGCGTTCTATCTCCCTGCGATACTGCAAGCGCTGGATTTGCCACTACAAGGTCAACTCCTCACGCATGCCCACTGGACTGTTGACCAGCAAAAGATGTCGAAGTCCGTCGGAAATGTTGCAGACCCTTTCGAGGTAATCGAGGAATTTGGCGTTGACGTTGTACGGTTCTATCTCTCAAGAGCTGGAGGTCGGTTCCGCGACGACGCAGGTATAGCTACTTCTCTAATCTATGTGTTGTGCGCTCATCACAATGCGTAATTCAAGATTGGTCGCGTGCACAGCTCGAAAAACACGATCGCGAGATCCAGTCCCGACTCGGTAACCTACTTATGCGCATTACATCCGCGAAAATCGCTCAGCGCGCTAATACTGCGCCTGTTTTGACCATTTCGCGCATCTACGCTGAGCTCCAGACCGTCGTGTTTGTTACATGAGCGCATAATGCAAGAACTATGACTGAGGCAAGGATTACGAAAGCTGTACGAATGTCAGCTTGCAAATCGAAAACTACTACGAGTGACGTTACCGACCAAAGACACTTGTACGAAGGACGGGCACAAGAGGAGTAGCCATTGCAACAAGACAGAGGAAAAGGAACGAATACTTATTGATAGGAAATCTTTTCTTTTAAATCGAGTGTCTTGTGTATAGACCGGCAGACCTCGGCAGAGCTAACCCTGCTAGTAATCAAGGGTGATCCTGGATGATCGTTGCATGTCAAGTCTTGGCAAGTAAGCTTTGTCGACGTTAGGGGTAGAGGTTCCTGATTCCAGTGAACATCACTATGTACGTACATACGTCCGCGTAGTAAGGATGAGACAGGCCTTCTAAGATGTGAAATTGTCAAGAGAAAGCATCAAGAGACATGGAGAATATATTTGGCGAGGAACAATAGCCAGCGGCGCAATAGAGCATATCTGCTGCGTGTTTTGTTGACCCGTTTTGAGTGATGTGACACCCCGATATGGGAGGGTGACCACTGACTGCAAAACGTCCTTCAGCCTCCCAGAGTGTCGATCTCGACCTCTGGATATCTGGATGCCTAGGTGGCTTCAATGGATTCGGTGTTGTCTGGTACCAGCAAGTACAGTGGCACCGCAGTGTTGGCCCTAAAGGTTAATAACATTCAAGGCTTAATTACATATTAAGGTCAAGTCTAAAAAACAATTGTCCTCAGCAAGTCTACATGGGAGAGGCTTCTATGTATAATTGATGGAGCTAGTAGCAGATGAGGCAGTAGATGATGAGAGGATACCTGACAAATGGTGAATTGTCATGGCATTGGCAATGACTTTAATGGGTGATGTCCCCCCCTCAAAGAAATTTAGGTACTTAAAAGGGTTAATAGCCCCTCAGGATGAAGCCTTAATTAAGGGTTGTTTATTTGAAAGAAATTGGGGTTAATAACCCCCTTAAGAGCCAACACGAGTGCACAACACATCAATGCATCGCCTCAAACCATGTCCCAGCACGACGTCGACAGCTGCACGACGTGGCGTGTCTGATCAGACACGATGAAGGCATATATCAGTACGAGTGCCGGTGGCGGAGAAGGTACTTGCTCATTGAGAGGTACAAGCAACAACACAAAGCTGCGGTAGCTGATTATTGATTACCTTCCATCGTCGCAGTTAGCATACTTATCGCATCTGTTCATTGGGCTCATCGCAGAGACTATCGCGTCACATATACTATTTTCGGGTGCACCATATTTTGGTTGTGGAGTATCAATTGCAAATTTTTTGTTGGTTTCACGTCAACAGGTGGTTGCATGTTTGAAAAGAACGATTACACTGGGGTTACTTATTTGTTTTAGCGCTGATCAATAGAACTGGCAGCGTCGGCTTGGCAAATTTATCGGAAATGATTGATAATCATGATGTCGAGACCGGACGCATAAGTACAAGGAGCATTACTTCCATACTACCTAAATATGGGGATCTGAATGCTTGTTGACATCGGGATATGCAAGCTCACGGTCAATCCAAGTGAGCTCTAAAATCAAATCATCGATTGCAAGCGGAACCCTACGTCGAAATGTTGACCTTTCGGATTCTTCAAGAGTAGTTGGGTGGGGATAACAATCACGTCCGAGCAGTGCTAATGTACTACGCTGTGTAACTGAGGAGGTATATAACGACGTTTACCTGAGCCAATTTCAAGAGGATTTATACCTTGGGGTTAGGGCTGACAGGAGCCTGTCGAGGTGTTCCCACCCAACCGGACTCAAGCGGGGGCTTGAGGAGGATAATAGTTTCCAGCTTGTTGGGGAGGGATGTGCTGCTGGACCGGTATGGTGGCATTAACAGGAGGCGAGTCAAAGTCGGTTTCTCTGACAGATTGGTACCACACTCTGTTGTGGCCGCGATTGGCGAGTTTGGTGCTCAAAGTACTGAGAGTGAGAACATAAAAGAAGACTATATCAAAGTGCTTTTGAGATTCACTTATGCCATTGATTAGAAGGAACGTACGAGCTAGCCACGACAGATACGCAAGCGCCTGAACGGCTTTGTATTCACGGCAAACCGTGGGGTCGTTGACCCCTGGGTAAACAAAGGCGTCAAGTCGATGCGAGGAAAGAAACTTTGAATAAGTATACCAAAATCGATGTCCACCGTAGAAGTGAGAGAGCAAAGATCTTTGGTTTCTCGAGCAGCACTAGAAGCATTCCCAGCGGTCGCCAAGAACAAGACCCAGAGTGAGCCTGAAAATGTCATCAGGTATTGTTGTTGTTAGCCAATCTATATCATTCACCCAGCCAGGAAATCTCTACAGCGATCATGGAAGTAACAGCGCCCCTTCGTAGATTATCGAGAATGAGCCTAGTAAAAGTACATGTAAAAATGTAATAACGAGAGGACGAGGGATACACACATGGTAGGCAGGGTTAAGATTGCAAGGACTGATGTCGCAATGCCCAGTGATGTAAATGGGAAACGGAACCCAAATAATAGCTCGGTCGTGAGATGCATGATATGGGCACATAGACCAAGGAGAACGAAAGAGACCAAGAAAACAAACGCTGGATGGATGTGAGTTGAGCACCTGGAGCCCACGAGGTTAGTACTGACTAAAGACTCCAAAGCGGAGGGTTGCGATGGAGCGAACCATGACGAGGGACAAAAGAGTAAAAGACGGGTGTGGGACGGACCACCAGGCCAGCGAATACCTTATAAGAATCCACCCCGGTGCCAAGCTATAAATTCTATGACTGGCTTGAGGGAACAGATCAGCAACTGTCATTAAAAGACGCCAGGGACATGTGGGTGCCTGTTCAAAAGTTCTTAATATCAGTATGGCCGCAGAAGGCATGTATTCAGTGACAGACAGCGTGAGATGTTGGTCGAGTCGAATGGCACGGTTTTCGTACTTAGAAGCATTGACGATGAGAAAAACAAAGAGAAGGTCACATGGAATTTGGTCAGAAGGGAGGATAAAGGATAACGAACGTGCATATAAAGGAATGGTCGACTCAGCAGTGTCTGGCCATGTAGGAATGCCAATTTGAAAGCAGTGACAATTGTTCTCTTGCCATCGATTTCTTGGACGAAACAGAGGGATAAGTTACGCGGGGTTGTTCTGGTGATAATAACGCAATAATCAAGATTCTATGAACTACCATGCGAAGTGTAGATGGTTAGCGCTCAGCAAGGGATTGACATTAACATACCATCTACATATTCAACACTTCCATCAGTGAGATAATCACCATCTGCTCGGATTGCGCACAGTAATTTTAGTCTCATAACCACATAACTGAGCTTTCTATGTAATTTGTGAGCCCACATGCTCATCATGACAATTTGACAGTTGTATTTGAAACTGGACTGGTTACCGTCTGTCATACCGCCAAAAGATGGGGCAAGTTGGTAGACTGGTTACCGTCTGTCGCACCGCCAAGAGATCAAGCAAGCTGTCTTGTCGGTGTTTTAAACGCATCAGACCAAAGTGATTCGAATAGACACAAGCAACAATGACGACGTATTTTTGGTCGATCAATATATAATATGGCATGAGCCTCCAAAATCCACGAAAGGAAAGAAGCTGTAACAAGTCATGGGTGTTTATAACACCCATTCCATCACCGACGTCCTAATTGATCGAAAGGACAGGCCATTCTGTTGGCGCTGGCATGTTGGAATTCTCAGGCGCATGAGCGTTGGAATCCATCGGCTCAGAAGTATTACTCCCGATAAGAGAACGAAAGTCGAACCAATTGCTGGAAGTTTCGACAGTATGGGCCTCGCCAGTTTGAACTGAGAACTCTAGGTGCGGACGACGAGCAGCGAGGCTGTGGGTAACAGCGTGACAAACCAAGACGATGACGATGACAAGGATGATAACAGTCGTGCGTACTTTGACTGGAAGAGATACGGGTTTGGTTGGTACGAGGGAAGAGACACGTTCTCGTAGTGTGAGCTTAGGTGGCGGAGCCATAAACGCGATCGAAAAGTCATGGGACGAAGACGGCGATGACGGAGTAACGATGATTGCGGGCAGCGGTGACTTCTCCGTCATGAGCGGAAGGGAGAGATCTGACGAGTACCCGGGTTATATAGAGAACGTAAGATGGAGGTGATTGGGACGCACCAAGAGGGGCAGGAATTAAGGTGTAGTCCAGACGACGAGGTAAACGGTGAACACGTTGGCCTTGGAGTACAGGTGAGCAGGAGAGAATGAGCGACAGATGGAAAGTAGCTTACCAGGGCGAGGCATAATATACGAAAGCGATAATGCACAAGGAAGAACTTGTAATTGGGAAAGCACAATATCGATTACTAACGAAAACCTCGAGAAGGGGAGGAGAGTGAAGAGTCGTGAAGATGTCTAATGAGCGTGAGTATAACGAGTGCAGGCGAGGCTTGAAGCGGACGCTCGAATCTTGAGGCTGTTTATGATATAAGTAAGTAAAAGTATGGAGAGACTTGAAGACGAGACTACTAGGAAACAAAAAGGCAAGAATCCCAACCTTGCTCTTACGAACGATCATTATGTAATACCTCCATTCCACAGAAATTTCGTGCAGCTCGAGTGCACTTTCGCGTAGCTGTAGAGAACTCTAGTCAGTCTGCTCTACTGTTCTTTGAAGAGGAACTTTCATTCTTTGTACGTACTAACGCCATACATGATATCGCCTCGCTAAACCCGGGTGAAAACAGATCGATCGTGTCACGCTCAACCAAAACGTCAAAAATGTCGACCTCTGTACTTCTCGAGGCGCCCTTGTTCAAATCTACTCAGGTCCCTCTCAAATCTGCCCACCTGTCCTCTCAATCATACGTCATATCCATAGTCTCATTACTGGGTCATTATGCAGCTTCAGCCTCTGCACCAGCCAACACGATCGATATCTTCGATAAAACAACCCTTCAGGGTGTAGAAACTCTATCTGGGCATGATGTCGCGACCACTTCCCTGCATGCTATCGAAAATATTGCAGGTCTTTTTGGACGATATCTGATGTCGTCTGGAAGAGACGGCAGCGTCAAAATCTGGGACCCCCGTTCTAACTCACATGGTATAAAGAGTTAGTCGAAGTGTCCCTGCTACTATGAAAAAAATTTGACTGCTCAAGAGATGTGTAGTGACTAATCTCGGTGCATCGAGGGCACTGCTTTGTTGTGATGTCTCTCCAGATGGGTTGACGGTCGCTGCCGGCACGGAGATGCAAGGGGAAGACGCGCTCATATTGTATTGGTACGCGTCAATCGAATCTCAAGTTGCTCAACTGCATTGAAACCTCAATTTCGCAGGGATCCCAGGCGGCCTGCAGCACCCCTGCGAACTCACGGATCCACCCATTCCGATGATAT
>JAGGAW010000026.1:0-16532 GCA_017657375.1 Termitomyces sp. T27 | reverse complement strand
GGCTCTTCTGGCGCCAAGGTCTGGGCTGCGAGTGATATGGAGACTTTCAGTACCTGGACCCATGAAGTACGTTTGCTGTCCTCCATGAAAGATATTACTAAGTCAAAACTAGCTTGACTTGTGCCAAACCTTGGATATTCGGAGTCCAGTTTTGCATGGCAAGCGGACTTGGGTGACAGACTATCTCATCGGGTGTGCTGAAAACCTGAATACTCCAGGGACCCTTGGAGTGTTTACTGGGTCAAATGAGTAAGGTTATGTAGTCTTTGCACGCGATAAACACACTTACCATATCACAGAGGCGATATTTCTTTGCTTTCTAACGCAAACCTAGCTGTCCCGGATGCTCCTTGGTATCTGCATAATATCTGGTCTGAAGGACATGTCGGGGTTGTTAGGTCATTGTTTTGGGACCATGAGGTGCGTCGAGTGAAAGATATATGTTAGGCAACGATTGATTTTGTTTCTCGTAGAATAATGTACTCGTGACTGGCGGTGAAGATACTAAAATCAATGTCTGGCCCAGCCTTTCTCCCGAGCCCCAGCCGGATGACGACGCAATGGATGTAGATTCGAACCCGCGAAAACGAAATCTCGATCGCGATGACGAACAGGTAGGCGGCTGGTCGAGATTTTGTCATATCGAACCATGCTGACCCATTTGATAGGAGGGAAAGCGAGCAAAACGGTAGAATGCTGGACATCCGTCACGCGTTAGATTTATCACTTTCCGATACAAAAGTCCTTGAAGACAGCATCTAGAATGTCTTCAACATCTATCAATCCTGACACTTTCCCTATTGCTTGAGCGGCATATCGGAGCTCTTCCGCGGCCAGCACGACGTCGGAAGGTGCTGGTGGTCATAAAATTTCAGGTGACAAGACAAAGGAAAAGGGTTACAAGTATACCTGTGTCAAGAAATGCTTGCAGGAATTGGCATGCCGACTCTAGGTGGACTCGGTGGCGTTGGCGAGTCACCAGAGGTGTCTCGCCAGATAGTTCGGTTTCGTTGAGGTTGAAACTGCAGTGAGAACCGATTACGAACTGTGAAAAATGGATAACGACGGTTTGTGCCTACCGATCTTGCAGCGCCCCTGCAAACCCAGACAGAAATTCGGGAGTAGTCTCGCCTGTAGTCAAGCTGACTGCCCAAGCCATGTGACCAGACAAAGCCAAGGCTTGCTCGCACACCGCGGCTGATGCTAGGTCGGATTTATTGAATAGGATGAGCGTATCTGCCTTGATAAGGCTCTCGAGAGCCGATGGGATATGAAGGCACGGTCCCTTGGGTGTTTGCACTAGTACGTCAGGGAGGGACAATACACATAGCGAGACGTCTGCGGTCTGGACACTGTATCGATTCAGGCACTAGGTATAGAACGTGAATGACAAGCACTAACGCTCTTTTGGCCCGTTGGATGCCGATGCTTTCGACAAGATCATCGGTTTCTCGGACACCAGCTGTATCGGATACGATAATCGGTAGGCCACCGATATCGAGTGACAGTTCAAGGATGTCTCGTGTTGTACCGGGGATGCAGGTGACGATAGCAGCTTCCCTTTGGGCTACCTGAAGATTAGTCCCTGATAGTCGGGTAAGGTCCGCAGGGACTTGCCTAAAAAGTTCAAAAGGCTACTTTTGCCAGCATTTGGAGGTCCAAAAATAGCGAGGCGAACGCCAGAGCGGATGATTTCGCCCCTACGGTTGTCTTGTAGATGCCCTTGGATAGTCGCGAGAAGGCTTTGTGCTCGAGATCTGGCTGGAGATGCGATGATTAAACTGTATTTTGGGTATTCATAACAGTCAAACCTTCATCATAGACTCCTTCCTCGATGTCTTCGCCTTCACCAAAATCAATGAGAGCTTCCACATTCGCGAGACACCCAATGATCCCGGAACGCAAGTCGTCATATTGTGCTCTTACAGCACCCTGCGTTATCATATTACTGAGATCATGATCGTATGGAGAGTCATAGGAGAGGGCTTATCGAACCCCGGCTGCAACCATGGCCATGCGTCGCTGAGTTTCTGTTTCGGCGTTGATAAGGTCCTTGAGCCCTTCTACTTGAGTAAGGTCAAGTCGGCCTCCAAGAAACGCACGACGGGTGAATTCGCCTGCTTCTGCAGGGCGGCAGAAGGGTAGTTTGGAGAGTGCACCGAGAACGGATGAGATAATGGCGCGACCAGAGTGCAAGTGCAATTCTACAACATCCTCAGTCGTGAATGACCGCGGTCCTGGATTGGGGCAGGTTTGAGTATGGAGATGTTTCATACGACACATAGAACGAATGTGAACCTTTAAAGTAGACCGCCAACCCATCATCCAGAGGTTCAGACTCGTTGAAAGGGTGCAATATACGGCAGCGTTCCATTTTCCATGGGTCTGGAACTTCCTTTTTCTTTGAAGTCCTGACCATAGAATTCCAAACGAGCAGCGCGTCTGGTCCAGATACTCGAATGACGGCTACTCCGCCCTTTCCGGGAGGTGTGGAAAGAGCATGATCTCCAAATTCGGGCTTTCGTTCGGATTTTTGACTCCGCTGGAAGCGATGGCTCAGGATCCATTGACCGCGATGAGTTCCTCCAAATACCCCAGATTGCCACAAACCCCCTTGCGTCACGTATGATTGCTATCTTTGACGAGGAGTGCGTACCCATCCTTGTCAAGCTCCGACGCACTAAACATAATATTGTTTCAGTGGTGGAGGAACGGTGGATTTCCAAGAGTTTGTGGGTGGCTTGAGCGCTTTTAGCAGTCGAGGGGGGCGGGAAGAGAAGCTCAAATGTATGTCGCCGTATGCTTTTGATCAGGTCTGAACGGATATAACGCAAGACATTTGGTTCCGACAGTCGCGTTCAAAGTGTATGATGTCGATAGGGACGGCTACATTTCAAACGGAGAGCTATTTCTGGTGCTGAAGATGATGGTGGGGAGCAACCTCAAAGTGCGTTGAGAACTATCCGTGATGGATGGGGTCATCAGCTAATGCTCTGTGTCACAGGACCAACAATTGCAGCAGATTGTGGACAAGACGATATTGGAAGCAGATAAAGATGGCGACGGTAAGCTTAGCTTTGACGAGTTTGCACAGATGGTTTCAAATACGGTAAGTTGCTGTCTTGTGCCCTTGGAATGGGATTAGTTACTCATGCTATTTGTAGGACATTGTGAAGCAAATGACGTTAGAGGACTTGTTTTAGTTTCTGCAGTTTGCCTCTCCCATATACCCTCTCATCACACGCGCTGGGCTCATGTATTTCATCAACTTTGTAATGCATTCTGTATGCTAGCTATATCACAATAAGAGTCCGCAAGCGATGTGTAAGATGAGTGGGGGAGCCAAATAAAGGTAACTCTAACGAAAAGAAAAATAAATAAGATACTGGTACGAGTCCGAAAAGTTACACAAAAGGATGATGTCGGGATAATGTACACAGGCAGAGGGGATGTATCTCAGTATCTAAGCGAAGGACGGATCACGATAACGTCGGGCCGATGTTTGCCGATTCTGTCTGGGATTGTAGAACGCGAAGGCGCAGACCGCGATGTCGCGCATGCATGCGAAAAACACGAGGATGGAGACAGAGGGTTAGACTCTGTAAGTAAAGTAGTGGCAAGGGGTAACACGGAAAATAAATGACAGAAGAATGATCGGCAGACAGGTTACAAAGACGCATCAGGACTGCCCATCATTCCAGTGCTGCCAGGAGCGATTCAGTAATCGAAAGCGGATGATGCAGCAACCAGAAAGGAATGTGTTTCAAGGGAGAGCGGTGCAGTGGAGACGTTCGTGACAGTGTGGTCTCGGTGTGGAGAGGTGGCAGAGAAGGGAGAGTGCTGTGGGAGTTTGCCGAGTTCAGTGAATGGAGAATATGTGGCTTGCTTCTGGTGCTGAGCTTGCAGTTGCGCGAGGTAAAAGGGATCGGTACTTGTGAAAGACGAGGGGGACTCGGATATTTGGTTGTTGGATGCAAGATGAGTCGTGGCAGACCGCGATGATAACGGAAGTGAAAATTGCAGTGCAGAGGAGTTGGGAGAACGAGGAAGGAGGAGATCTTCGACCATCCGTTCGTCCTCTTCCATATCGTCGACGGCGGCCCAACTGGGACCGGCTGCAGCAGCCTGCGAATCAGCAAACTGGGCAAAGTTTGTGTAGGTCGGAGTGTTGCATGGCTGAGAAAAGGATGTTTTGCGCGAGACCCTCTGGGGGTTTGAAGTTGAATGTGCGACAGACGATGCGAAAAGCGTCTTTGCCAGATGGGTCTTCGAGACAAAGTCAGGATACGTCGACGAAGAAGATACGTGGGGCATACCTGGAGAGCAGCGAGATCCAAGGCCTCCTGGCCGACGTGGCTTGCGCTGAGGGAGCTGGCGAGGTCGTCTATCGAAATGCTCATGGTTGCCCGGGACTAGAGACTGGCCTAAGCCGGCAGTGACTATCTATTAATAAAGGCCAAAATCTTCGGAGACAGTTATGCACGTGAGTCCGGTCCGGTGTAGATTCGGCTTCCTATCTGCCAGGCGCTACTATCATACTTTTTCGTCCTCTCTCCTTTGTGCCCGAGCCACGGCGTGCCACGGCCCAGGGCCATCTAGATCTCTCCTCGTCTCCCAACGAGTCCTCCGAACATCGTCTCGTCCGTTTCTAGAAGGCGCCTGTATTCATTCTGGCACGTGAGTCAGCCAGATATTCATAAACACGAGATTGTCGCTTCGCCTAACCTCCATCATCGAAGGAATACAACGTCCGAGCAATTCACACGTGTGTCTCAATGCAAATTCGAAATCAGCTGGCGAAAAGAACAAGAAGATCGCGTCATGTCATACGACTAATCTTGCATCAAACACTCACGGCTTGTTTTTCCAGAGTCCTTCAAAGTCACCCAGCATCTCGCCACCGCATCTAGAATTGTCGCCTTCCATCGCGGAATACATGGCGCGCATTCTTCGATAAGAATTGACAATAGCTGAAGCGAAGCGATCTGGATGTTGTCTGGCCAAGGGTTGGCTAGGTTAGGCTTCAGTGGGTGCAACGACTGTGCGATGAGCGCCTGCATATGAGTCCCCGGATCAGTTTTCCAGCCTCCCTATGAATATTCAATTTCACCTGCAGAAATCTCGCATTTCCTATTTTCAATGCGCGGAGGACGGGCGGGAGCGCCTTAAGCGACGCAAAGACCACTTCCGGCCTATCAGATGCGTAGAGCCAGATACCGCGGATGACGCCTTCTCCCAGCAAGGCACACAATTGGTCAAACTGCTCTGAAGAACCTATTTCGGTCGTGACCAATGTTAGGGTCAGATAGGCGTCTACAGCGGCTTCGATAAGCTGGGGTGTCTCAGGATCGTTAAGATGTGTCAGACAAGTATTGAGGGACTGCAGGGGTGCGCTTAGTTTATTCGGAGAAACATATCAATTTCACATTTCAGTAAACCCACCGAGCGAATGAGTCCATCCAGTCCTGTCCGCTTCAAGAGCTGACCTGGGACCTCCCGGAGCATCTCCGAAACTATCCCCACACCACGGAACTTGTAGCGTGCTTCAAAATCATCCAGCAACGCCATCAAGGGTGGAACGATTAGGTGCCATAGAGTCTCGTACCAATCCCCCTACAACACGCATCAAACACGTCAAACACGTCTTATCACAAGAAAAAAAGGCGTACTTGGATGTGTCTTGTACACCACGACACGAGATTCGCGACTCCTGGTGCCGTCTTCCACGTTTGATCGTCGTAGAAATCATGAGTTGCCATCGGCCCGCCCGCTGGCCGCGGAAGCTTGCGACCAGAGGTATCGAGTTTTGGGTGAGGGCTGGATTGGAAGAGAGGTTTTACATTGTGGCTGAGAATTTGCGTGAGCAGGGATTGCGGAGGGTCGTCGAAATGTCGCAGAATTTCTGTCTGAACATGAGCCTATTTGTGATCGTGAGGAATGTAACGCCTTTTTCCTGCATACCTTCAGCTGTAGTCCGTCCAGTTGGTGTCACCCATGAATCCTGACTGTCAAACGATGCGGCCGCTTGGATAATATCAGCCTGGTCGGTCAGCGACAGCTCGGAATTTCTTTGATCTAAAAAGAGCTGAAGTTCAATGAGGACGCGCTCAGCAGAGCTCTTCCATTCATTGAGACAAGCTAGGGCAGAATCCTCGGTTATGTGTTGAATACGTGCATAGTCTGCTGGTACCCGCAAATTGTCAAGTAAAAGCTTGAGGTCGTCCGACATTGTAGTATGGATGAGAGAATTTTGACTGACATCATCAAATCCTGGTAATGGAGGTCAAACATCATTTAAACCAGTGTAAGTGATCTTTTGTACATCCATTGTATGTAAACGCACAAGAGTTCGATTGAAATATCAACTGTAGATACATATACAAGATATATATAGACCGAAGACTACTCGTCAATGTCTTCCTGCATGACAATTTTCATTCTGAACTCCCCAGCATCATCCCGATCATAAGCTGCCCACGCAGTATCTTCGTCCTCTGCGTCCATACCGTCTGACAGGATATTGTGCCGCGCCGTGTCCTCCACGATGGTATCGATATCCACTTCCTCGTCTTCTGCCTTCATCTTGGAAAAGCATGCGAATGCACCCCCTGCAAGCCATTCCCCATCAGGACTGTAAGACATCCCATGCCATCCCGTCTTGTTGATGGGATCGTTAAACCGATGGGTCGGCTCAAGTTCGTCGTCGATGAATTCACCCTCGGATGACAGGTTTCTGTACGCGGGGAGGTTGAATTGTCGTAGTGTCCTGTCCGACGAATTCGTAACAAGGCGGCTTCGGGATCCAACGCATTAATTAGGGCGACGCGGGGGTGAGATATACGATTTCACCGTCCGGATTTTGCAAAGGCAAGGCCCTTTATGGTGCCTGCTGCACCGCTAATCTTGTGACGCGCAATCATCTTGAAAAGAACTTAAGCAATACCGCGAAAAGGATGCTAGGGTGACGTACTACTTTTGTTCTAGTGTTGAAGACGAGAACATAGCCCGAGGATGTGCCAACGAAGATCAATTTTCCTGAAGGATCAAAGCGGACGACAGTCATGGAAGAGCTACTTAATGAGAAAATGATCTAAGAGAGAATGCTTGTAGGAAACTAACCGTGACCGACTGGATTGCCCATCCTCCTCGTCCTGGTGAATCTCACGCAATTCGACACGAGATCGTGATTTTTGTCGAAGATCTTCTACGTAGACCTCGCCAGAGCTCAGCAAAGCCAGGACAATATTGCTAAATACGATAATTGATGAACCGCACATGGTAAATACGAATATCCGAAGACGCACCTATTCCTAGGGTGGAACGATGCTGATATGACGGGACCATCGAAACGGATCGTTGCCATGCGCTGTATCGGGTCACATTGAGAAGCCAAGTCCCACTTGATGACATTCCAATCCTTCGATGAGGTTATAATCCAACGAGAGTTGGAAGACCAACTGATATGAAGTGTTGAACGGAGTGTGATCTAAAAATCCTCGAAAGCACGCACTCAATGCTGGTCACGGCTTTGACATGCCCTTCTAGCGATCGTATACGAGCTCTCGTTTCTAAATCCCAGACTGCTGCGGCACCGTTCGATCTGCCAACACCGAGGTATCGTCCTGATGGATCAAAGCGTGCAAAGGCAGCCGAAGCAAAGAGTGAAGCCTGGACAGCAGTAGGGTGAGTAAGGTTGAAGGGACCTACATAGTAGTCAGTTGGAGACTGTTCCCATTAGTTTTTATAAAAACTGACTGATCAGCGACTCGTTCATCGTGGACTCCGACACAGTTCAACAGCTTGTGTACATTTGCTTGGCCTTAAGCAACACCATATAAGTATTTTGAGACATATCGCCTCAAACTTTAAATAAGTATATCTCGGGAAATCAATCGGCCATTGTTCGGGATTTACCGCCCACTTAGCTGGGTATTTTAAGAAGGGAAAAGAAATAAAAAAGAGAGAATTTCCGAAAACTCTCTGAGATGTTGCTTCTCCCTCAATCCAGCCTGCTTTATGTATGAATTCCTCACCATAGTCTTCCTCAAAGTTATAATCTTCAACATGTATCTTCCATGTCAGGATGCATAGGTGTGAGAATTACCACCATTGACTGACACTGATGTTTGAGTGTTCCAGTTGGAAGCCATCCATGTCTGGGAGCACCTAGTAGTTGAGATTTGTCTTTCAAGCCCTTTGTATGGCTGTCCTTTTGTAGATATGGCTAAGACTCATGTTCTGATTAATATTCTGAATTCATACATGGAGTGAAATATGTAAGAGTAAAAAGACTAAAACATTATAATAGAGGTATGAAACAGGTATTGTAAATTTTGAAGTTGGTATGAGAGAGAGCAAGGAGAGAGAGAAATCTGTGCATTCTGGCAGATAATTCCTGTGGCAGATAACATTGGGTGGGTCAGATAACCAAATCCTCAATATCTTTGCTCACACAGCTATCTTTCACTCAGGAAGAGAACACAATACTCATAAGGCATACCTTCATCCTTTGAACACCATAAATTTCACTATGAACAATTACATATGGAGGTAAATGAGATGAGAGGTGGTAACATTATTTTTTGGCATTTGCTAGGCAGATAATGGCAGATAACTACCCAGCTAAGTAGACAGTAAACCTTGTTCAGTACCTTTTCACATCATTGAGCCCATTTAAGACAGGGCTCATGCATGGGACCTATACATCACGTGACTGTGATTCACTCTTTTAATGTAACAAACACACTGCATGAAATGCTGTATTATGAAATGCCAGGATGTGCCCAGTTTCTGTGGATTTTAGCTAGATTCTGGGTAGATCCTGACAAGATCCCCAGAATTTAGGATATAGACATAATGTTCAAGATACAACCACATTTCACATGCATCCCAGCCTCATTACAAAAAGATTACAGCACCCTGTAATATATGATAGATATAGCTAGCATGCACCACTCACACCTCAGCTCAAATATTCAAATATGAAGATTACTGCAGAGACACATAGCATATGTATTAATAGACCTTCTACATATATATACAGGCTATAGGCTAGTATATAAATGACACATTGAGTATGTACATTTACCATGGCCAGCACATGATGAATTGAATATTAAATGACTTGTTGAACATGATTGACACATTGGAAATCATGCACAAAATGACTTATGCATACATAATCATTGTACCATGGTGTGGGCAAGTGTTGCTTGGATGCATGGAGCTATGATAATGGGATATCAGACATGATTGATGGAAGGCAAGGGATGGCAATACAGTCATAAGGTGTATCTGTAAAGTATGCTGTCAAAGACCCTTCTAGAAGATAAGAGACAATAAAGAAACCATTTGCCATGGTATATACCTGTATCAACAAAATCCATTGTACCCTTGCTGTGTATCTGACTCAAACTCTGCACTCATGTTGAACATGTCAAAGTGACATGAGCAAGATGAATAGATTAGGTGCATACCTCTGCTCATAAAATCAAAATAAACTCATGTTAGATGCATTGACAACATAATCTTTATAGACTTACATGTCTAATAAAGTGTTAATACTGGTCATTGTGCTAAACAACATCCATGTGGCTTCACCATGCTCCCTGGCTCTCATACATGGCAACTTGTAGGTTTGGTTTTGACATTTTATGCATCTGGGACATGGAGAAAATGTTAGTAACAGTGGATGGCATGAATTAGCATGTACCTTTACTGTCCACCACCATCATTGTCATGACTTAAAACACTTGTTCAGTGACAGTCAAATGTCATGATTAGGCTACTTACCTCCTGTGCCAGACATACAAAATGGCTGAGGAACAAACTCAGGCACTGGACTAAAGAATGGGATTCAAAGCTGGCACAATGATGGGAGTTGTGTCCAAGTGTTGTCAAGGGTTGCATGCTGCATGACTGTCTTATCAAATAAGTCATGATCAGTCACATGTGGGCAAGAGTCCCTTGTAATCTCAATGAAATCTCATTGGTATCTATGGAATGCAGTTAGATACAAGAAATTGGGAATCCAAATGTATTTTACATGGGATATGACTAAAATGAGAGGATCCTAAACAAATCCTAACAACTCATAATCTCCAGTTTCATGCAGTGGCAAGATGGGAGATAAAAAAAATTATATTTTGCTTGCTACAAGCAAAATTGAGCTCCAAGGCATTCTTATAATTAGTCTACTCAAGGGCTTCTTGGAGCCAGATTCTGTTGGAATCTAACTAGGCAGCAGCAATAACATAGGTATCTGTAACATCTAGATAGTAACATATAAGCTTTGTATCCCTCAGTGCATGTTAATGAACTATATTATATATATACCTAGATAGTAACATGTAAGCTTTGTATCTAGGTATTGTAGTCAGTGTTTATGGCATGTGTGGTATATGATATGTAACTAGCATTCAACCTACTCCAGGTGTAGAAAGGGGCAAAGGAACCAAAACACAACACCAAAGAGAGAAGGGAAAAAGGATGGGGACAGCAAACAGATAATATGTATGTGAGGGGGGGCAGTAGAGTTCTCAGTTTGCTCTGCAGTAAACAACACTAATGGTAAGGAAATGGGAGTGTCAGTAAGGCAACACCTTTTGGTAAGGTGAAATCTGGATTGGAAAGGAGAAGGTGATCAAAATGAGTATGCACACATCAGTAACAATAAGGGGTGTAGTAGGAAGCAGTAAATGAGGGGATGTTAATGCAAGTTAAACAAAAGCACTAGCATAAGTCTAGCACTAATGCTGAAGGGAAAAGGATACTGACAGGAGCAAGTACTACTGCCAAGGAAAACTTGGGAGAAGGAGAAAAACTGATAATGGCAGTGAGTGGCAGTGATATGCCATGGTGCATGACATGCACATAGTAAGGAAAAAAATTAAGTCCAGTAAAAAGAATACCAAAATGAGGATAAGTGAAGGAAGTAAGTAAAGCAACAGAAGTCAGAAAAGAAACAAAACAATAAGAGACAAGGGAAATGGAGAAGGAACACAATAGGAATGAGATGGGAGGAAAAAGGACAAAAAGGCACAAGGAGGTGGTGGGGTCACCCAATTAAGAAGTAACACCAAATCAGCTGACCATATTGGCCATTGAGTTGTCATAACAAGTCTCCACAGCCAGAAAAACTGAAATAAATGAACAATGTACTAGCTATAGTTAAGGTGCAGTAAGTGGAGGCCATGGAGGGCATAAGCATGCTAGCATAGTGGGGGTAGGAGCAGCAAAAGGAGTTGGAGTAGGGTCAGGTGAAGGATGGTGCTGCTAGGTAGGAGGGATAGGGATGGATGATGCAGGATTCCAAGAAGGAGCCAATTTAGCAACAGCCAGCACAGCATTGCTTGAGCACTGCTTCTGTGGTACATGCACATGCCGCTTAGCAATGTGCTTTCCAATGATCATGAGGGCCTCACCAATCTGTTGATCAGTGCTCCTGATAGAGACAAACCAGCATACTCCATTATCTAAACCAACCATGAAGGCAGACAGACAAAAGCCAAAAAAGTCATAGGCTTGTTTAAGGCTCTTCCTCTGGTGCTTGATGACATGCGCTACAAGAGAGTCAGGAAGCTCAAGCACACATTTGTAATGCTGAACTTGATTCTCTATAGGAAGCAGATCCTGAGCTAGAGGGACAACGAGGAGATTGTTAGAGGTAGGGCATGCTGCATGTCATGGAATATAAGAGGTGAGCATGGTAGGAGGTTTGGATGACAGGGGAGGGACAGCAAGTTTGGCCTAAGCTGAGGCATTACCACATGAAGCAGTGTAGGCAGCAATGATGGTGTATCCACTCTCCAGAGCAGCTAGTCTGCACTCAAAGATGGCAAGAGTCAGTTGCATCTGCTGCATAATAGAAAACTAGTTGGTGGTCCATGTGAAGGTCTCAGCAAGGCCTGAACCAGGAATGGGCAGGGTGCTAGGAGCAAAGTGGAAGGCAAAGCAGAGGATGCTGCAATAAGGGTACCCAATGGGGTTTTAGAAGGAGTTTAAACATGATAGGAAATAGGGTTGATGCTGTGAGCTAGAGTGGCAGACAGCATAGGAGACTGAATAAGCTGTAAAGGCGATGACAAACCATGAGATACTTCACACAACTAAGGAGCCTACAGCCAAGCAACAGAGTGGTGAGCAGGCAAGGAGCAAGTGCAAGGTGGGCAAGGAATGAGCAAAGAGCAAAGAGCAAGAAAGGGACAAGCAAAGAGGCAGAGGCAGCACTGGGTGTGCTTATAGTTGGTTCAGTGGATAAGACTTTTACAATTTTAATTATAACTCTATTAATTCTGATGCAATTTAGGTCATTTAAGGTCAAAATGATCATATCAAGAACATGCACATGACTAATTAGCAGGAAAAACTGGTTGGAACTGAGGAAAATGACCAGTTGAAAGTGGTAATGAGACTTAAAAATGGCTAACAATGTAAACACTACTGCTACTAACAAAACTATCAAAACACTTGATTTAGCCACTGAAATATATGATGCACCTGTCATGTGACACATCACATGACTTTGACATGCTCTTTTTCCTATTTTGTCTCTATTTCTTATCATTTCACTATAGTTTCACTTATCAATATTACTTACTTTCCTACTTATTGCAAAACAAAGGAGAAGACATTACTAAACACCCACATTTCATTTTATTTTGACATTTTTCCATAGTTTCACTATTTTCTGTTTTTAATGTGGTCTGCACTGCTGCACCACACCACAAAGTTACTTAACATTGTACTTACATCTGCTCCTGCAGATCTTAGACATCATTAGTAGTATAAAAACCTGTTGTTTAGACTCTAATAACCAGCAAATTTCTCCTCCACTATCTTGCTGTTAGCACTCTGCATTAAGATTTTAGTAGGAGTTTGTAACTTCACCCTTGTTTCTTCTCTCTAGTGACAATGTTTATTAGTGACTACAATTTTACCAGCAAACTATAATTTATCAGCAACTAGAAACTTTGACCTTAGCAAACTTTAGTGTATTGTCTTTCTCTACTATTTACAGGAGCATTAGCTCCACTTTACTGACTGTGTTGCTTAGCTGCATTAGCTCCCTACAACTGCTAGCATTAGCATTAGCATCATTTGTGTTAGCTAGCATTAGATTACTGCTACCTTTTCCTTACTGATGTCATTATTCTTACTGATCATTATTAAGGCTTGTGTATATCCATCTTGCTCTCCTTTTCCTCCCCATTTCAGATTACACATTATTTTACCCTTCTTTCTTTGGTAACTCCTTCATTTTTCTAGTATTAGTGTTGCTAACCTCAGCATTAGATTCTCCTTCCTATATATTTCCTTTCCCTCTTATTGGCTGTGAATTCTTCTGCCACCTTCACACATACACTGCAGTTCTTTTCTCCTTTCACCTCCTTTTGGTCCTTTTGGATTTTGTAGTTGGTCTCTTTTGCCCTACTATGCACCTAGAGTGGGTTGAACACTATCATTTTGAAGCCTACTGCAAAGGTCTCAAGGTCAAACACTGCTAGCCCTTGAAAGCCTACTAACTACTTTTAGTGACTATCAACAATCACTTACTGACACTATCAACTATTGAGACTTGTCAATGTTTTCTACTGACAATTTGACCCTAGCAGTATTTTTTACTGATTATTGATAATGCTATTGATGATGACTTCCATACTGTGCATGCTTATGCCTCCAAATGAAACTTGACTAAGTTCTGCAACCTTTCCTACTACTTTTGCAAAGTAGAGTATTGGCTTAACAACTGTGACATTACAAATAATACCAACTCCACTTAGCAATGTGCTAAATTGAGTATAACACTGCTGACATTTGGGCCTCTCTTCCAGAGTATAATGCTACCATCCCACCTACTGCAGTTCCTGCCACTACCACTACTATGACTCTTGTTGGACCATGTCAGTATATTTATGCCAAGTGGAGGGTAGCAGTCATTGAGCTGTACTCCAGAGCTGAGGAAACTGCTAAGTGGAAATGAAACAATCTGGTGCATTTGACTACTGACACTATAAAGAAAGATGCTATGACACTTGCTGATTTCTTCAAGTACTACCAAAAATTCCATATTATTATGAAATGGCTTAGTGACCACAGTAAACTCAACTCTAACAAAGAACAACAATGGTTCTAGCAAGGAATTTCTACTGTGACTTGGCTACCAATGTACTGACAACTCAAAATTCTGTTCTCAAACCACCATTTCTCTGATCTGTACCCTACCAACCAGGTATATACTGCTATGAATGGGTCCTCCATTTAGCATCTGCTGCTATGGTACTTCAAGCAACCTAAGCAGTGGCAATGGAAGTAGCAACTATGCTAATGCTTGCTAGCAGTTCCAACCTTGTAACTAGGGACAACCTACAGGCAGCCTTGGACACCATTGTAAGCACTCTTGCTGAAGGCTTTACTAGCATTTTGAGACCAAAGCTTAATGCCAATGCAGCTCCCCCCATACAGCAGTATACCCAGTCATACCAGATCCAGTATCCCAACAACTACAGCTATATACTTGATCATGTCCTTCAGATTAGTGAAATTGAATAGGAAATTGAACTCCTACATCAAGTAGAGACACTACATTGTATAGTACTTAAACTTTCTTTGGACATCTGATTGTATGGCATGAAATGGAGCCAGTGGATCTGCTCAGCAGATGAAATACAATGTATTGTAGTGAACATGGGAGCAGATACTTAAAACATTAATAATAGGGCATGAGTAAATCTATAAAGGACCTACATTGTAGCAAGAATGACAGTGGAGCAAACACTATACATTGTAATGATTAAGACCTGAAAGTGGATGATAGATAATCAGTAAAATATCAATGATGGAGGGCCAGTAAATGATTAGTAGTAAGATAATTAGGCTAATTGGCTATTATTCCAATCAACTTTGGAAAAGATCTAAAATTTCAGACTTTTTCTAGCTCAGGTGCTGTCAGGCATTTGAGGAATGTTGGTACATCAGATTGGCATTGAACTAGCTCAGAATTAGTCTATGAATCATGGGAATTGGTCTAAAATTGGCCAGAAAATTTTAAAGCTGTTATTCTGATTTGCTTCAGAAAAGATTCAAAATTTTAGACTGCTTCTAACTTAGGTGCTGTCAGAGCATTGGAGGAATGTTAATACATCAGATCAGCATTCATTGGATCAGCCTAAGATAATTGTCAGGAGTGGTCCAGAATTAGTATCACATTGCCCTTGGTCAATTCTCAGCTTAAATGCTTTTTAGAGGGTTGAGATGTATGCCCATGTTGGTCAATGGTCCCTTCTCAATCAGTTTGACAAATGTGATTAGTTCCAAATCTGTCTAGTAAAATTGGTCTAGTTAAGTGATTCAAACCTTCTATACTATTTTAATTACTTACACCATTATTACTCTATGTCATGTTATATGCTACTAGACTATTTTTTATGCATTCCAAGATGTTACTAAGAACCAGCCACAATATGAAGTCAGAAGATGTCATCTAGAAAGTTATATATATGAAAATATTCTTTGGAACTCAAGTGTGGTGTATTATTCTATAACAATATATCTGGGCTATTGACACTACTTTATAAGTCTAACCTTAAACACCTCTAAAAGCATAGTGATAAGAGATGATCTCCACTATCATAAGGAATACATAGTCAATACAGTAAGCATAAGTCAAATGTCAACATTCTCAGAATGTACTGACAGCAGGACCCATTCCAAAGCTGATCAAAATAATGGCCTAGAAGTATCTTAGCCAATTTTGGGCTGATTTTAGGCTGATCAGATGCTAATCCAATGTATTAACATTTTCTAAATGCCTCAACAGTACTTGAGCCCAGAAACAGCCTGAAATTTTAGACTTCTTACAAAGCTGATTAGACTAATAGCCCCAAAATATCCCAGCCAATTCTAGACCAATTCCCACAATTTGTGGGCTGATTTTAGGCCAATCCAATGCCAATCTGATGTACTAACATCTCCTGAATGCCCTGATAGCATCTGAGCTGGAAATAGCCTGAAACTTCAGACCTTTTTCAAAGCTGATTGGAATAATAGCCTCAAAATATCCTGGCCAATTCTGGACCAATTTCCATGATTCATGGACTGGTGTTAGGCTGATTCAATGCTGATCTGATGTACCAACATTTCCTGAATCTCCCAACAAAACCCAAGCCAGAAGCAGCCTGAAATTTTAGACCCTTTCAAAGTCAATTGAAATAATAGCCCTGAAACATTCCAGCCAATTCTGGACTGATTCCCACAATTCATGGACTGATTTTGGGCTGATCTAATGCCAATCCAATGTACCAACATTTCTAAATGCTCCAACATCATCCAAGCCAGAAACTGTCCAAAATTTCAGACCTTTTCTGAAGTTGATTAGAATAATAGCCCCAAAATATCTGGGTATGAGCTACAAAAATGGTTAATGATGTAAATGCTACTGCTAAGATATGCGACACGAAGTTCCATCACGTGTTACATAATCAAACAACACCCTGGACAAGATTGACTTCTCCTCTTGCACAATGTCATTTATT
>JAGGAW010000025.1:17310-43169 GCA_017657375.1 Termitomyces sp. T27 | reverse complement strand
TTGACTACAGGAGGAAACCGCAGCCAGGAATCTAGGAGACGTGTACAGTACGCGACCTGGACGTTCTCAAAGATACCTGGGTAAACGGTAATTAATAAAAATGTACAGTAATATGACGCGGACAATCGATCGAGCATGGATATCAATGAGCTGTTTCACATATAAACCATGCTATCCGGAGGCTCCCGAATGTCGTCCTAAACATTCCGATGGTGAAATGTTATTGGCCAGTGCCACTTCACACCATCTCGCTGCCATTGTTGGCATTGGATCAGAGCGGGGCACACAATCCATTGTCGTCAAGGACATATGGGAGGGGCATAGTCTGAGATTCTCATTGCCATTGTGGGCAGTAGGCCTCAGCAGGTTCTCATTGCCATTGTGGGCGGTAGACCTCAGCGATACTACTCTGGGAGGAAGCTGTTGTCATCATGGACATGAGGGAGGGGCGTAGTCAGAGGTACGCATCGCCATCGTGGGCAGCGCGCTCGGCTGACTTATCATACCCTCGCTTTGACAGCACATGTAGTTTTCGATACTATTTCGGGAGGAAGCCGTTGTCATCATGGACATGAGGGAGGGGCGTAGTCAGAGGTACTCGTCGCCATCGTGGGCAGCGTGCTCGGCTGACTTATCATACCCTCGAAGGAGTTGTTGGTGGTGATAGCTCTTGCAACGCTGATAAATAGTTCTTTCAGTACTGTGTCACGAGCTAAATCCAAGAGAATTCTTCGGTGAATCGGAATTGACTCATGTGGATCAGATGAGTAAAGAATGTAAAAGAGCAGATGGAAACCATACCATCTAAAGAAATCGTCGGAATCGCCCGAACTCTCATTTGGAGAGCATTTAGTTCCTTGAGCAGTGCGGAGTGGTTAATGAATATAAGTAAGGAAGAGGCAAGCAACATGTAACACACCTTGTTGAATTTCTTAAATTCAAAGTTCTCTTCCGAGATTTGTGAACCTCGCCTCCAGACTCAGAGTTGCCCGCGGCTCGTCACTGCTTATAGTGGAGTGTATTTGTTTTTACTAGTCAGAAACTGAAGATGAAACAAATTCAAGCCAACATACGATCCTTTGACTTCATCGCCGTTTTCTGGGTCTTCTTGCATCTTGAAGGTCCAGCTTCGACTCTTGTCTTGAAGAGTACAGGACTTTCTTGGTGTGGGCTACTGTCCGTCATAGTTTGAAGAATGGAGGGAGATGTGTCTTCGACAATTCAGACAGACAAAGGTTGAGGCGGATCAGGAGTTGCTCGTAACCCCTCGTGTCGGAGAGCCGCTACATATGTCACAGGAGTCCTGAGGAATTCCGTTCTAAGAAAAAGACGGCTCATATGCTTCGCTGTAACCAATGGAACCATTCGAATTCATTCTTACCCAAGGCGGTTGTCACACTCGGATTTGGGAAGTAGTGAAGCTTGGACAGTTCAGTCATTTCGAATTTCTGTATGGGGCTTGTTTACCGTGTGGCGTAAATGTCGAAACGCTGCTATCCATGTTGTGGGGAGGTAGGTATATAGACGGGAATGAGATGTTTTCCGCATCGTCCTCTTCAAGTAGTATTTCGCAATCCATCACCGAATATAAATATCAAGTAATATTACTTGAAAACGATGTGGCGATATTGTGTGGCGATAGGGTTACTAGAGTACGCATTCGGTTGGCCCCATTATTAACCATCTAGACAAGTTGTAATGACACATTGCAATGACCCGAGCGTCTCCTGCTTGTAAGGACTCTTTCGCAGTCCACCCGCATCAGACATCTCCAGCCTACATTGACCAGGCGACAAGATTCAGGTGAAGATACTTGCAGCACAATCATATGAGTCTTTGACATAAGCATGACAAGAAAATGTTTAATTAGTGAGGAAAACAAACAGTACCGCTCAAGCCACGAAATTCGATCATCGATGACAGGTAAAGACATGTTTGGCCATCTTGCTGCAAGTCCAGTATCATACGTCGCCTAAAGAAATGCAGTGAAGGGGACAGCGCAAGGGATCTGATGACTCAAAACGTAGACAGCAACCTCGAAGGAGTCCAGGGAAGTCTGGTTCAAGTTAACAGCACGTACCAGTGCCACTCCCAGTGCGGTGCACTGGGAGGCTCCAGTTCTTCACTTCATCGAAGCACACTGAAGAAAACTTGAAGAAACATTGCAGTGAGGCCTGAAGTCATGAGACCGACGTTTACGTATCCTACTAATACTATCCCACGTCACAGTCCAGGAGTCGCGATGCATGGTCAAACCCAAGTCAGACCCGGGTTCTACTTTACAAACTGAAGACGGTAGCAGCTTGTTGGAAAAGAGCTCCCAATGGTAGATGATGCCGCAGCATCTATCCGTTCGCAATTGTATGCTCGTCTCCGAGTTGCGACCCTCGCTCTCGTCCCTTCTGACTCCTCCCTTTCGGCAGAATCAGTAACAACTACATTGATCTCGTTTCATATAGTACGTATCACCTCCTCTCAGTCTCCACCCATTTTCAGATTCTACGGTGGCAGCTTTACTTTATTATGACTATGCGTTGACGCTACCTGCCGAAATTGACCGATTTTGGTCCACGCGATCCCTCTCGTGGACCTCTACTTTCTTTTACCTCAATCGCTACTTGAGTGTTTTTGGCCATATCCCTGCCATTTTTCGAGACTTTTGGATACCTGGAACACTAGAAAGGGCTAAGGTATTTGCTATCTCGAACCACATATATATTTTGTTTACTCAGCAGATGGTGAGCCTTCTAGATGTGAGCTTTAGCATCTTCATACCCTCAAAACTGCTTCGAATCCTGCTCACTAGATGCGCTTCACTTACCCACTATCATCAATACCTCATAGTGATCATTCAAGTTATTGTCGGAAGTATGCATCGTCCACCACTGTACTAGGGTGCATTGACCCTGATGACGTGTATGCACCAGTACTCCTCATAATACGGACCTATGCACTGTATGATCGAAGCTTGCGAGTGCTTTTATTCATCTGTGCATGCGGGCTTGCAGTTATCATCTTCGGTGCAGTAAGTGTTCGAGGTCTTTTGTCATATAACTCCTACCCTAATTGTCTTGTCAGTGGTCAGTGGCTGCCGGGCACGGCACCACTGTGACCGTCATCAATCCACAAATAGTCTGTGACCAACCGCTAGATCGCCATGAGTCAGTAGTACAATAAACTTCCCCCATAAAATCGAACTGATTAAAGCCTACATCAGGGCAAAACGTTCGTCCTTTTCACTGAAATATTTCTTGTATGGACTGATCCTTCCGTCAGGCCTCTCAAATGCGTGGATTGGGATGCTCCTGTTCGATGTCCTGATTTTCAGTTTGACCGTGTGTAAATCATGGAGACGGGGCGATAGGTTTCGTAACAAGTCTCTATTCAAGGTTCTCCTGCGCGACGGTATGGTTTCTGTACGAGTAATTCCTCTAGAGCTCAAAGTTCTACCCTAGGTGCAATATACTTTGGGTAAGTGATAATATCATTGTTTATGTAGTTGAGGAGATTGACATGCCGCTGCAGAATCATGGTAGTTATCGGACTTGTGACTGTCATCACATTTCGTGTAGGTGTATTCTCCTTATCTTCTGGCCATTACTGACTTTCCTGTAGGCTTTGCCTGTGAATATTTCCTACGTTCACCTCCAGTTGTCAAAGCAATAACCGCCCCTTTAGGAGTATCAACGAGGTTGTACCGCAACTCTGACTAGTATGTGCGTCTGTCTTTCTGCTCACTTTCCTAGAACCCTTCATAATCAGCTGCAGTGTGTCAAGCACGATGATAAGCAGGCTTATGCTCAATCTTCGTGACCCAAAGTATTCGACGGAATTGACTCACCCAACATATATATCGGCGCTCAATTTCAATGCTGCATACAGTGTGACATCCAATGCGACATCAACCCAGCATGAATTAATCCCTCTGTATGTACACTAGTGTCGTCAGAGTCTGACCTATGTAAGATACAGATACCACATAAATGTATGACGCCTCAGAGTTGATATTCATTGTAGAACTTTCGCCGCTCTGTCTGTATTAGAGTTGTATCGAACATTTTCATTGGAACAATTTTACAGAGTTCATTGCGAAGATGAGTAAGAGGAGTTTTGATGTCCCGCAGGTTTCGCTTTCAGTTTTCTGCCATTATACGACAACGCGGATGTCAAGGAATTGTTGGACTCGCCGAGAAACTGAGGCGATGCTCATCGAACTATCACGGGGATAACTTCGCTCTTTGCGATCGTCCGTTGGGCCACCAGTGACGTCCATCTCAATTGCTATGTTGAATGGAGGCTACAAAAGAGCGGGCCTGGCGGTGAAAGTCGTTTCATATCACAAACGATTCTGTCCATCAATCTGAAGGAATGGAAGGGCAGAAATTCCTTTTATTCTCACTTATCTCTCGATAATGTTCATCTGACTCTTATATTTCGTCTTCCTTCCAGTCTATAGAGAATATAAATCTCAATTATAATCTTGTTTAGATGCGGCTCGTCTTCAAACTTCAAGTTTCCAGATGCTTAGTCTTAATGGAAGGAGCCTGTGGGATGCGTGGTCATGAAGAGAATCCATCGCTTCACGGATGATCGAACAATCTGTATACAACATTCTTCCAAAATTTGAGACGTCGGTATTACAGAAAGCCGCCACTCTTCCCGATACCGAATCGATCGTCTAGGCCTGAAGCCTCACGTATGAGCTTCGCCCGTTTGGAGTCATCCATTAAGCGTCCGCCGATCGACATGTCTCGTGAGTGATCCCAGATACGATCGTTTTTTTCTTTAGTGTCATCAGATTTATCAGACGTCTCATGTTGTACCAGCAAGGAAGGACCACGCAATTTTCGCTGAAATTGGTTGATCCAATAAACGTCAATGATACAACTGCCAAATGGAATGCTCACTGTGTAGTTTTCCACACCTTTGCGAATGATCTCTTCGTCCATCCTGCGCCTCTTGCTATCATCACCTTCAGGATCAACTTGATTGTCGACTGCGCGCCGCTTCTTTCCAGATACTTCATCCGCAAGTCGTTGTTGACGCTCAGCAGGTGTCTCAGTCCACAAAGAATTGTCAGGTTTATTGGTAACGGGTCCCGTAGATCTTGAGAACTGGCGAGCCTTGAGCTTCGTCGGGTCGAGGTCTTTGATGAACATGAATCAGAAAGGGTACTCGTGGGTATGAAGATGACTTACTTCCTAGCAGCTCGGACGAGGAAGGCGGAACTAGCATCCATTCATCGCGTTTTAGAGCTTTCGGTTTATCCGCTTCCTAAAAACATATCGAAAATCGACAAATAACAGTTTGTTTGCGCTTTGCGCTACGCACCTCAGCTATTTTGCGCCTCCTCTCTTCTCTTTCCATGAATTCTTGTACTACATCCTTTTCTGCATGCTTGACGCCAGCTGGTAATGGCTTTGGTCCAAAATCGTCGTCATCATCATTATCTTCGTTATAAGCTGAATGGTAATTTGGATCATATACTGGAGGATACGAAGGCAGAGATGGCCCAGCGACGCGCTTCTTTTCATGAGAGCTAGTACGTACCGCAGTAGGAATGGATGGAGTTGCAGAGCGAGCCGCTTTCAGATCGGGAGGAAGCTCGGGAACGTAGTCGTCTTCATCCTCGTCATCACCAGCAATTTGCTGCTTAAGAGGCTCAGGAATTATTTGAGGCCCTACAGCTACAGGTTCTCCTTCCTCTGAGCGGTGTTGGAGGTGAGGGGGAAGCTCAGGTCCTATAGAAGGCATAAGCTGGTCGTTGTTGTAGACGATGAAGGGTTATGTATTTTTGATCCTATTGCCAAATAACGTGGACGAAACTGTCATCAACTCGACTCGTCCTTCAATTCACCATCATGTCTGGACGAAATTCTCTTCAGGTCCCTTCAATACCCACGAGCTCTCTTGTTTCCCCGAATTTGGCTGCTTTGGCGGATCCTCCTATACGACAGATTGACGCCACAGTCATGGACTATTTCTTAATTGAACTTGTAAATACCCTTAAAGAATCATCTGCAGTTGCGACAGCTCGACAAAAGAAAGTGGAAAAAGAGATGATAGAGGCTGGTCTTATACCCCCACCTGCTCAACCTGTGCCTACTGTGCCAAAGAAAGAATCAGCTCGCGACTCAGTGATGAGTCTGAATTCTAAGTCTGGGAAAACGGCACCAGTAGACGAGGAAGAGGAAGCTGTTCGAGTGCGTCTTGAGGCCATCGGCATTCATGTGGGGGCAAATTTCACTGAAAGGTAGGGTTTCTCCCCTGCCAAAATAAAGGCGAAATCTCAGTCATGCGTCAGGTTATGCCGAGATCGACCATTTTTCGCGGAGACCCTCGACGCCATCAAGTTCATTTGCAAGGATATCTGGGTAGCGGTCTGGGAGAAGCAGGTCGATAATCTTAGAACAAACCACCGTGTAGGTCACAACGTCTTGGTCCTTGACTGAGTTGACGAGCCCTCAATATAGGGTATCTATGTCCTGCAAGACAATGCATTCAAACCGATTTTGAGATTATCGTCCTGGCAAGGCCGTGCAGAAGCGGTAAAGCGTGCCCGAATAGTACGTTTTTAGATGAAGATATTTCTTGAGATTTATGTCCCCACAACAGTATGCTGCCATGCCCGCAGGCATCATTCGAGGAGCTCTTGCAAGGCTAGGATACCACGGTGCAGTTATACCCGAGATCACAACTTTACCTCAATGTGGCTATGATCACTTCTGCATGGTTTACAATCCTGATAGTTGCTTTACAGGTACCTTTCAAGTAAAATTACCAAAAGGAACATAGAGAAGCGCAGCAACCTCGTTTCTTTACAGTGTCGTCAATGGCACGAGTGAAACGCAACACTGATGTGTGCCGCAAGATTTACGCGGAGTTAGGTTTACCGGTATGCAATAACCACGTTTTTCGAACGGGCCTGCCAGGAGATTAGGGCATAACTGTGCTGGACTCTGGGTAGGACTGACACATTGTAACAAAGCTGATAGTGAACTCTCGGACATATATTCACTCTCATTCTTAAAAGATATGAATATAGGGACGAAATCATTTCCGCAAGGGCTCTGTGTAGCGTATCAGTACATTATCCTCTCTCTTCAAAGCTGAATACGTACACCAGATAAAGCAGCATAAATAGGACTTATCCATCTCTTCCATCATTCTATTTCATCTCCAGATACAGAACTTATGTGTGCTTCGATATCAATATCTGTAGATCGGAAAAAGGATCCAATGCGAAAGCATCTTTCTAGTGAGATAGTCGCAGACTTGATGGCGATGTGTGGCACTAAAAGTTTGACCGCCTTTGATAGCACAAGCCTTGAAGGAGCCCTCAGAAAGTTCTGACCAGAAAGGAGGTCTACAAATTTGGTCGCAATGTGTCATTACCAGACCTTGCCAGACTAGGACTCCGGTTCGGAAATAAATGTGTATATGTATGTATGTGATATTTGTCCCATGAGGCTAGCGCTGTCCGCGACTCGGACCAGCCGCGACCACGTGCAACTTCGACACTACTTCGACACCTCTGTGCTGTGTTGGTCTGGCCTCTGTCTGCGCACAGACTCGGATCTGATACTCCTTCACTACAGACAGTAACTCCTAGTAACTCGTGGTCTTAGTCTGATTGATCTACGCAAGATCACCCGCCTAGAAGGAGAATACATGGATCTTGGATCTTCCGGTCATCTTTGAGCAAAATGAGATGTATGTATACACTGCTTTGTTATGGGTTCCGGATATCCGACTTTTGATGTCAGTCTTGTAGAGCTTGAGAGGAGCAGACAAAATCATCATAAATAGTGTGCTTGATTTTAAGCAAACCACTGAAGATGTCTTGGCTCTTATTCCTTTCACGATCAGTCCCGCTTGTCTACGAAAAGTTGGTGGTGGCACAGAAGGCTACGCGGAGGGCAATTGTTTACATGCTACCCTCGACAAAGTCCCTCTGACCACCGCCCTTAAACGGTACCAAACTTTGTCATGAACCGGACCTGATCGGGATCTTAGCTTCGAGAAGATGCGTCCGACGTTGTTCGGGTACCCGTCATTCACTAAAGACCCCTTAAAGTGCCATCAAGAAGTACTCACCATCCTATACAAGGAGTCCACTTTGTTTTTTATACCTACTAGCAGGTCACTCCGGCACGTTTCTGGTCTTACCTCTCGAAGAGATATTAGGCATGTCCGTTGAAGACAGTGTCGGGGAGAAAAATACACCGAGCTCTGAACGTGCTTCTAGCACTACTTTCCCAGAAGGCGGGGTGAGAGCCTGGTTGACCTTACTTGGCGCGTACGTGTCAAACCTATTCTCTGGTATTCTTGAATACAAGAGTTATCACAGATTATTGATACAGTTCACCACTTTCGGGTGCGTTTGTGACACAACATCACGAGTTCTGTTATTCACAAAGATACCAGGTACACGAACGCCTTTGGAGTCTATCAAGGGTAAATTTGATCTATAGTTGTTCTAAGTGACTAAATCGAGAAACAGCAGTTCAAGTTTATTTCTTTATGTAACAAGAAGTTATTGACACAATGCAGCAATTAGATTATTATGTTCGCGAATACTTGACGATGTACAGTCCAAGCGCTATTGGGTAGGGATGCTTTCTGTTTTTCAATGTACTTCACTACTTAGTGGGTTTAAGTTGGATTGGCGGAGTACAGCTACTCCTGATCTTTGCGTGCGGGATATTGACGGGAAGGGCTTTTGATCGGGGGTACTTGTGCGTTGCCTTTTCTGCCTTTACACCGCAGTGCTTTCTCACAAAAAACGCAGTCATTGTTTAATAATAGGAGGGTCATTTCTTCAATCGTTATCATGTAAGAGCATTTGTCACTGTCTTTTTCTTCTGGTGGCACAGCAACACCATAACCAACAGACTTCATGCTATCAATATCTCACGAGGACAAGTATTATCAAGTAAGGGTGCTTTTGGTGTCTTCGTTGTTGTAAATGTCTCAACTTTCTAGGTCTTCCTCGCTCAAGCTATCGGTAGTGGGTTAGCCACAGGGATCGTCCACATACCAAGTTTTGGCATTCTCTTGTTGTTCATGACTCAATCTAACTTGAATGTTGAGGCCTCAGCATCGGCTCACACTACTTCCTACGCCACCGATCATTGGCAATGGGAATTGTATCCACGGGTGCAGCTCTGGGTAAGCCTTCTTGGCGTTCTGCATTACAATACCCACGATTTCATGATGAAATAAACAGGGGCCGTGGTACACCCAATCATGTTGAACTATCTTTTCCATGGGTCGTTAGGCTTTCGGAAGGGAGTACGCATCAGTGCCGCAATGAACACGATTCTGTTAATTATAGCCAATATGATTGTGAAATCCCGACTTCCTCCCAAAAAGATGGGTTCAGCAATACCTTTACGGGAGTTCTTGCGTGACCCAGCTTATATTCTAACTATCATTGGGTATGATTCTTATCCACACCTGTATTTGGAAAGCTCTGATCTTTTTGCAGTACCGTTCTTTTCATCTGTTCCTTGTTTTTTCCGTTTTTCTATTTGCAATTGGATGCTACCAGTCGCGGAGTAAATGAGCAGCTCGCATTCTATTGTGTAAGTCAATGCATCATTGATCTCAATTGAAACCATGATGACCAGGCTGTTGTAGCTATCCGTTTTGAATGCAGCTTCCATCTTGGGACGAGTCGTTTCAACGTTCTTTGTACCCAGACTTGGCGTATTCAATCTGCTTGTGTTCTTCGTCCTTGCACTGGCCGTATTGATCTATTCTTTCGGAGCCATCAAAACTACCGGCGGCTTCTACATGTTTTCAATTCTCTATGGATTCTTTTCTGGCGGAGGTTATATCTTCTTTGACCCTAATGAGCGACGCTGACTCCGTGTTTTATAAGCAACTGCACTTGGTCCTCCCACACTTGGTTGGATCGATTTACCTATCCGTCAATCATTCTATTAATTATAACGTACCTTTAGCGTCTCTCGCCAAGGATATGAATGAGATCGGCGCTCGTATTGGCGTTGCCTTTGCCTTTTCAGGTGCACTACTAATTGATCCCTTTCTCAAGAAACAACACTTACGGATAGTCCTTTAGCAATTGGCGGTCTTGTCTGTGAGTCATGCGAAGTAAGTATTAAGAGGTTTTGTCTTTTACCTTTTCCCCTTGCATTTTAGCCACACCAATTGCAGGTGCCTTGCTTACGAGCCGCTTTCGTTGGTGGTGAGTTATGGGACCGATCTCAATTCTTCTTGATGTTGACAGTTGAGAGAACGCAGGCGCGCCGTCATATTTGAAGGGGTATGTGTCATCGCCCTCTTCTCATGGCGTCATAATGACTCATAGCACAGACTGTTATGATTCTAAGCGCAGGATCCTTCCTCCTTGTACGTAGTATTGTTAGTAAAAGGAAGCAAACACAGTTTGTGTAGACGTCTGCTATTGCATACATGGATTACAACTCAGGAAAACACGTAAGCGGAACAAGTTGGTGTATGGGTGACTATCGGGATCCTGTATAAACGGTTGTTATGTTATGTCGACAAAGTGAAGATCATGACTATCTCTGCGAGTCCACATCTTTCAATGATGTACCTCTAACACAATTCCACAACCTCTGACCCGCCTGCTTTACCTTTTGCTCCGTGCCACTAGTGATTGAGATATAGAAGTGGACAATGTTGTCTCATTATATGTTCCCCAGGCGGGTTGGTACACCAATTTTGTTACAGCGATTCAAATGAGGCCTTCCAATATCTACTAGAATCTATATTGAATAATATTATGAGTCTGAAAACAAATGCTTTACATGATGTTCTCGTCAACATGTACTCGTCAATCGCCATGTGCCTAAGCTGAGCATGTGTGAAAAGACAAATTGTTTCTTTTCGCCTCCTGTTCAGTTGGTTATGCCACTCGCTAGTCAGCATCTGAAGGCTGTTTCCTACTAATACCGTCTTCCTGGCGCTGATGATTCTCCTTCCTTTGCAGCTATTCCGGTGATGTCTCAACTGTCCATCATGATGCATCAACGTTTGAACCCTTGCATTCTCGAACTGACCGAGAATAACTCAGAGATCTCATCGTAGGGTACTGGTAATCGGTGAACCATACTAATAATTCTTGTCCTAATGCTGGATTGTAAAGAATTTACGAGGGACTGACTCAAAAGGTGCTATCATAAAAAGCGGAACGCCGACCGTCTCTTGCAATTGGAAGGCGCCACAGTGATATCATGGGACAAGTACTGTAAGCGCAGACCATGCCACATTCGTCCATACGAATCTCACATATACGGACGGCTGTTTCAAGCGACATATAAGAACTTCGACTTATCATTTGGACTCCTTTCCAGATAATCACCCTCCACAAGCGCGTCGATACGCTTCTTGATCGCATCTACAGTTGGCACGAAATGATTCTTGACCGCTTCAATAGTTGCTGTCTTGAGCTGCTCATACGTGAGCTCCTTGCGTGCCTTCATGATACGTACAATCGCTGCGTCAAGATAATACTTCCTGTCCCCCTCGATCGACTCGTTTGTTCGCTTTGACTCCTCAGGCTATGGGCATAATAGTCAATAATAACCAATGGAAGAAAGAGGACGAACACATACAGAAACCTTCGCTTGAATAGAATTAATGTGTACTTTTGCACGAGGGTCATCGAAGTCAACATTGAATCTGAACATGTCGTTCTTGTCGATGTCTCGCCCAGGCGGGATTTTCTTTAGTACTTTTTTCTTCGCGCAGGCCAAGCTCTGCAGCACCCTATTCAACTCCTCCGGGTCTACAATTATTGAAGTCATTAAAAATCAGCTTGACTGAGATCATGAGAACTCAACCTAGGCGCGTCTGTTCCAGAATGTCGGGGTAGCGCCACTCCATTTCGATATTGAAGAGTAGGAGGACAATAGCTTGATACAAGCTAACAGAGAGCTCTTTGTTACCCGGTTTGAAGCGACCCGTTAGTATCGCGGTTCCAAGTGCATGGTCCCAATCAAGCGTATGCCCAGAATGTCTCTCCTTGTAATAATTAGTGTATGCCGTCAACTCGTTCTGCATCTGGAATCGGGAAAAAATCACATCGATTGCATGTACTTAGCAGAATGAGGAGACCAAATCCTTACGTTACGAGGGAGATCGACACTTGTCTTCTGAACTGTAAAGGGCCAAGCACTGCGCTGAAGTACCATGACAGAGAGCTTGCGGCCTGAGCTATCAATGCCGAGCTTTGAATAATACTCCTTCATGGATTCTCTTGAAAGAGCCAAGTCTTTGAACATATCTTCACCCATTCCGAATTCAGGATCATATTCTATTAGTGGAAAATATCAGCATTACTCATCCTTCCTGTCTCGAAGCCAAAGTCACGCACGTTCTTTCAATTTCTTCAACATAGCGGCTTCGAAATCGTCTGAGGCACTCTTCTGTAGCAACAGTCGCTTGGCAAGAGATCGATGATAGAATGTCCTAAACACGTCTTTGTCCTCGGTATAGCGGTACAAAGCCAACGCAGAATCCAGAACAGCTTCGAATTCCGCATCAGTACTCGCACCCTGACCCTTGCGCATGACGCGGTCCAAGTATTTGGCGATCATTTCTGCCGGCTTATTGCGCCGCGCTTTGAAACCCATGGTAAATGCGTCCCCAAGGGCATAGATAAACTCGTTATTTGGCTGCGTAGTGATCGCACTGGATGAAAGGCTTGCTTTCTCATCGAGAAAAGCAGTAATGATGACTTTATCGGCAAGGCGCTTGAACTCCAATAGGCGTTCCACCATCTTGTCATCATCTTTGCTATCTTTAACAATGTCTTGAACATGTTCCTGGGATAGGTGGTCAACATAGCTGGAGGGTGGTGTGTAACAAAGCATTTACTAGAGCATAGGCCCGAAAGGCGCTGATCAGAAATCTGACACCATCTACGCGCTTAAAGAGGCGGTACATATTGCTGAGACTTCCAAAATCCTTGTTCTCGACATAGAGGCCAACAGCTATATGGGGCTAAGTTAAGAGCTTTTCAAGCGAAGGTGGATCGTACTGTTATTTGCCAGCCATTCCAATCGGCCACCCCAAATACATTCTTCTACTGCTTGCCGAACGATATTCCAACTCCCTACAGGGAGTATATCTTTAGACCGTCGTTCTTCCTCTTCAATCCTCACAACGATGTGACCAAAAAACCTTCGTGCGTTTGCAGTCATAGACCGCGACAGTTCTACAACTTCTGCCGTGTAGAACTCACGGGTGATCTTAATGTAGAACGCTTCGAACGCATGATATTGGTTGTGCAGAGTCAGATGAGTGATGAGTTTGGGAATCTCAGAGCGGCGGGAGTGCGCCATGCGGAATTTCCGTTCATAGTTGACCCACTCGGAGACCCCAGTTCTGAGTCGCAATTGAACCTGAGGATTCTCGAATATTCGCTCAGAAAAGAGAGAATATGCAAGAGTGCTGGAGGATCTCATGAACACTGATATGACTCGTGAAGCTTGACAAATACCGAATGTTGACCAGCTTAGGATTGCTGACAATATATACTTGGTCCAAATATGTTAAGAGAGACACCAAAAGAGACTACAAAGAGAAATATGTCAGACCAGAAAACCACTTCCCCAAACGCTCACAATTTTGTTTTCAAACCATTCACAGTTTGCAACGAACGTTGATAGCCAGACGATGGGAAGATTGTCTTTGTCTTCCATTTCTTTCACCACAACCTCCTTGGTCGCAAGACTATTAGCCAGTCGACCAATCGATTGTTCCAACTCAAGCCTCAGCTTGTCGTATAGATCTTCGCCTCTGTTCGCCACGGAAACAACGGATCGACAAGCGGAGTATATGCCCTCATATGATGTTGGAAGGACTTCTCTAAGATCCTTTCGTCCTGAGTCTTCAAGCAGCGTCAGAATAGTTCTTATAGAACGTTGCAACAGAGCCAAATCCCGAAGTACTTTGGATCCTACATCTCCTTCACCGGCCCTAGTGACTATTGGATTCATGTCAGTATAGGCTTCAATACTTATGTGAAATGGATTCCTACACTTGTCACCCATAATAGTCAGCTTGATAGAGCCTTGCAGGCGGATATGATTCGACCTAGAAGCAGACGCAATGTCAGAGTCGGTGTCCAAGCGAGCAACCTTGCGACGAGGAGATGCCAACCCATCGAGAGTTTCCGTTACTGAAGCTTTCGTTGCAGTGAATGCGGTCGACGTCTTAGGTAGCGTTAAAAGGCTGAAGACATCCGTCATCGTTGTTGACGCGTCGGACGGTGAGAAAGCAGTCAACCTATTTCACAAATAATAATTATTTAAAATGTAGATTAACCGCGACATGGATGATCCCGGGCCCACTCTGCCTTTTGCGAAACTTTGATTGATACGTTCTCTCAACGAATGTGCATAAAGGTAAATTTTGGACTGGTACGTCCACAAGGAGTAGGTAAATAGCCGATTAAATCTGCCGATGGCTCACAGCAAATTTAGAATTGAAATCGTTTCATGAATGACTCCTCCGAGTCGATTCGTATCGTCACTTGATCGTCACGGTCAGTAAACACTATCGAATGTACCTAAACGTTTGTAGGATTGCTTGAAGTGCCGACCTAAGGTATATCTTTGTTTTTGATCCTACTTTCGTCCCTCCTTTACGACAAAAGTTGTGAATAGGACCCGCGCTGTGCCTCCGATCTCCATGCTTCAGAGACTGGATGCGTGACGAAAACAGCTGTACAACAGCATTTGAGGCCTAAATTTTGTGTTTTATACACGCAAAAAGTACAAGTGCTAGTACCGTCGGAATAACCACAGGACTGACCAGGCTGGAAAAACTAGTACTCCGCCCGATAACTGATATCTCCTTTCCTGCTTCTCCACCGTCAGGTCTGAACATCGATTTTCAGTCATGATACTGACGATACTTTTAAACTGGCGGTGAGATCACGATAGTGGAAACTTGGTTGGCCCTGGAATTGACAGCGCCACAGTTAGCATGGTTGAACGAAAGTCAATGACATTTTCTGATGCTGTAGTCACTCAAGATCATGAAGGAATGTATTGGTAATTAATTGACAGGGAAGGTAATAGTCGGTGCAAGTTATCGCTCCTTTTCAACCTACAGGCCTGGCCCTCCACTTCGAGTCTTCGGTCGAGAAGCTTGCAGCAGCTCGAAGCACATCCCGAGAAGTGGGAGCACGTATATGGTTTATCCTTTGTCATTTAACAAAAATTGTATACGCTACTCCCCAATTTAACACAGAATTGCTCAGTGTCCCATCCTCCGGGTTCCGGGTACGTTGAATTACGAGTTTCGGGAAACACACATAATTATGCTTGATTCAGAATGAGAAGCATCGAGTGGGGCATTGATGTATCAGAGGCTGGCGTATCACACATACATCGCGTTTACTCAAGGATTTAACAGCATTTGCAGACGGCGAGCGGTCGCCGTATTACTCAGATAAGCTAACTTTGGAATAGTACCAGTCATGGCACGATGTTCGACTCACCATCAAAATACGCTGACACTGGATTTTCTTCTCTGCACTGGATCTTGCCGTAATTACGGATCTTGAACAGGTGCCTCAATTGTAGGCTGATGATCCGATATCCTAGAAAAAGGCGTCAGATAAGCCAGAACGTATGTATATCAATAGGACAACCTTCGGGACCACGATATCGGGGCTTTCATCCTAGGTTGATGGTGGATCTTTCTTCATCCCCGGGTATGAATGCATTGCAGAGGTATTTTCTACTTTTGATATATCCTAACCTAATTCTGCCATTCAAGCAACACTCTGATGCTATGGTCAGACAGGGATGATTCAGCCGTTAGCATAGTGCTACCATCCTTTAGGCTCTAGTTTGATAGATCACGAGCACTGAAAAGGGACTAGTTCATCCGAGAAGTTCAAAAAGAGCATTCTGTGGGGCAAGGTCAAACTACTTCTGATTGGAAGAACAGGTCTCAAACTAGTCCCGCAACTGTGGATATCGCATCGCCTCATTTGTTGCGGAAGGTCCTTGAACATCGTAACGTTCAGTACCTTCAAGTCAATCGTCTTGTATGCCTCCTACTCATAGCTCATACCGCTTATGGAGTGGAGCATATTCGACAGGATTCACTTCCATGCCCAGACGGACTTAGATCTGACATCAAGCTATTTCTTCAGAACCGCCTCTGATCCCTTTGAAAGACACGGAGGTTATGCGAGCTTCTGTGCATATCATCACATACCATGATCATGGATTCTGGATATTCCAGAGTTGATAACACGGCCGAAGAAAAAGAATATATCATTCGCGAGAATAATAAATCGAAAATCGATTGAAGACTAAAACAGAACATGATCATAAGGCCGAGGCATGTGTCCGCCTCTGACAGGAAAAGAAGTCTTGACTGCGGAGTTTGTGAGATGATACGTCGTACAGCATGAGCATGTTGGAGTAACAAAGCAGACCGGCAAACCCAGGAATCCAGTGAAAGTCCATCCACCAAAGGGAGAAGAGGCATTCGAGAAAAGAAGCGACCTGCAGGCAGTGGTGAGGAATCAAGGACGTCAGAATCTTGAATAGTCAAAGTTATGACGATTTGATAGGCATCACAAGTGATGCAAAACAATGCTTTACTTGGAGCCATAGCGTGAAAGGAGGTGAGTATATGTATCGGATATCTGTACGACACACAAGGATTCAAGCACCGAAGGATGAGTGAGCGTTTCAAGTTCGCTACTTTGACGCACCTTTTCAGCGCGATCTTGGCCACCTGGGACAAACCTACAAATAACAGTTGATGCTTCGAACCATCGCTTGGCTTCTTCAAGCATGGCACCACTGTGGAGATCCCCGATGAATCACAAGTGAACACTCGATAGATTCATAAGACAAACTGTAAGCATTCCATGCCGGTGTTGTAGGTTGTTGCGAGAAGCCATTGTCGTTCATCAATGGGATACGGCTACAAGAGGATAAGTGTATCACTTGATCAGCTGTGGAGTATGATCGTGCTAGGCAGGTGTATTATCCAGACCTCGTCACTGTCATGGTTGTCTTCGATCACAGTCAGCGCTTGTTCTACATAACCGATAGCTCTTGCCCGGTCTTCGGTCGTGTTGCGCGCGAGGATGATCGTACAGATCGCTCTTAGCCATCGTGAAAATTTCTCAACTGACAGATGGTTGTGATCCAGGCTTGCACGAAGAAGCGCCTTGTCGTGGAAACCTAATGAGAGGAACGTAGAATGCCGAGTAGGCAAGACAAACCTCCAAACATCCATATAAAACTAGGGGTAGATGGGTTCGTGTGAGCCATGCTGTCGATGATAGTTTCGAAGTAAACAATATCAAGACCCACCATTGATCGGACAATCTTTCTCAACCCACTGACCGAACCGACAGTGTCATAGAATCAGAATTAAATGAAAAATTCGAAATCAAAGGAACCTACCAAAATGTCGGCCACAGCCTCATATGTGCCAAGGGCCAGAGGTCCCGAATTAACGATTTCCTATTGCAGCATCATTGATTGGAGAGTGGCAGGTCCACAAGGTCGAAAATCTACCTGTATCAATTGAGGTATTTGGTCCCAAAGCCTTGCACGTGTTAGAAACTCCGCTTCAAAGACTTGCAATGTGTGGATAAAATATTGCATGCGAAGAACTTCTTCATCTTTCTGAACTCTTCCCTTCTCCATGACAGAAAGAATACGCTTTTTACAGGCGACGATTTCCGCAGTGACGGCAGATGTTCGTTCCGCCTGGAATAAGAGCGAATTAGTAATCGTAGACGATAGCAAGGACGTAAATAGATCATGAATTCGCACATCCATCTTGCCGTCTGACGAGAGAGTTGTTTCACGAGCGGAGAAAACTGTAACGTTCTGGTTCGTGAATAAATAAAACTTGACGTAGCGGGCGAAGTGTCACCATGTCCAGACACCGCGGAGAAACTTGCATTGACAAGATGAGAGTATATTTCGGAATCCATCTCAACTGGCGATGCTTGGCAGAGAGCCTCGAGGAGCTACGGATCTCGCTAAGCCTGTGACATTATCTGGTATAGTATCAAAGAACCTACGCCTGTAGCTATATCAAATAAGTCAGCAATTCTTTGCTCACAACGTTCCCATTCTGAACATCCTTGGACAGCACAGTTATAGGCAGTCCTCCACAGCCATGAGACATCCTTGCTTATGAGAGACATTGCCTTTTGGGTGCAAGCAGCTTCCGTAAGGATTCTAGCTGTAAAGATTGCACATATACGTTGTCAGATGTGGGAACCTTCTGACTTTTAAATGGACGCACCAGTTCGGAAATGGTTCACCACGGTGTCAATCAGAGTTGTCCTTGGAAAGGCACAAAGATGCAGCGAAAAGGCCCGGCGGTAGAGATATGCACCTGACGCACCTGTTCACTGTGGGCCCGCCGAATAGGCCCAAAGCGAGCCTAATGATACATCTAATGAGAGTCATAGCTTCCACAGCCGTTTCGCCGCTGTTGGATAGTTTCAGGGTCTTGAGAAGAGCCTCTAGCACCGAGAGAAGAACGCCCTTCATCTCCGACTGATGTGAGAGCTGAGTAGCCAGAAGCAACATATTTCGGTCGAAGTCCGGAGCCTCTACCATCTCTCGCACAGCCCGAATGGCTATAAGTGGCGTTCACGTTAGTGATCAGTGGTGCTTGTCTCGCTATTCTAGGCATCCGAACCTTCGTCTTCCAGTCCTATTCAAATGCCACATTGTCAGTTCACGCGATACATGTGTTCACATCCCGGATAGTGACCAACCTTGATGAACCGCAATCGTAAATATGATATAATGGGTCTTCGCTTCATTGGTGGGACAACGGCGGATCACCGTGGAGGCTCGGGCGAACTCTCGTTGTTCAATATAACACAGCGCTGCTTTACGGGAACACTTTGTGCTAGCCGTAGGACTATTCAGCCTGAAAAGCCTGTGGCTTCCGGCCAGATACCAATCGGCTGCTTCCAACCACTTCTTGGCGTGGTAGTGGCGATCCCCATACTGCCATAACAGCTGCAGGATAGACGAGCCATCAACACCGACGCTCGGGAAAGCGCATGTGGAACGTACAGTAAGACACGCTGTAGTGGGAACAGTGGCGAGTTCAACTTCGGCTTGACATAATGCTGAAGGTTACTTAATGCGGTAAGGAAGACGGAGACAGGTAGGGGCATGTATGAACCAGGGTCACATACAAGTAAATACCGTGTCGACAGTCTTCAGGGCTCTTGCGTGATCTTCATCCTTTGCACAATGGAAGATTAGTGATAAAAGGAGACGGTCGATACAGTCCTCTCCAGTCCCACGACAAGTTACGGCCTTTTCTAGACAGTGTTGATGGACAGCTGTGACAAGCGTGCTTGATATCCTTCATCAGTTACGGAGCTACATTACAAGCTCCAAGGAGACTGATTACGCACTGGTGATGCTGAATAGTCCTTAGATCCTGAAGGACACTGAGAGAAAAAGTGGCATTGAGGCGTGAATAAATCGCATATGGGGAAAAAATTACTCTGTGATGTTAGTCTCTGAGAATTCCATGTGGTCAATAATAGATTTGAAGGCTTGAATAGTGCTCCATAGTTAGAATTGCGAGTCGGACTGACAGATTCCAGTGACTAACCATCAAGGAGGGCGGCGTCTCCTGCTTTTCTTCGTTTGAGGGTAGCAAGTCTCAGCCACCGAAGTTCTCGATAGGCGGAACTTCCCTAAATTGACGAAAGAACGAAGATGTTCAATGGTAAGTTACAGACTTGACAATACATCGATCTTACATGATCAAGGGAAGCGTCTATGGATGGGATGAGCTCCTCAAGAGTAGCTTCGGCCCTGTCATATGATCCGGCTGAGAAATATGCTCTTGCTATAGTGGCGAGATCAGTGATGTCGTCCGAAGGATCAATGTAGGCCCGAAGAACCTAACGTCTGCAAGATAGATATCTGATGCGTCCATGTACAAAGGGGTCAATGTCGGCGAAAAGGCTGAGAGAGTTGCATACTTTGAGCTCCGCAACGCCGGGTGCCGCATTGTCCTCCAGCGGGTCTGCCAGCATGAATGCCTTCTGGAGCCATATGACCGCATCTGAAGGTTTAGCGCCTTCGGGCAGTTCTAGCATTGATTTGCCAATCCTATGGAACTTGGATGCCAAAAGTTGACGCTAAATTTGAAATAGGCCCCTTCAGATGATGAATGATATTTCCAAATGTAGGCAGCTTACAGATTGTAGCGGTAGAAGGGTAAGGCGTTGATCATCGTCTACACGTGATAGATGCTATCTGATGGCGCAAGGACAATAAATACGACTCACCTGTTATCTTTTGTGACATGAAGTCAGCGATGGTGTAGTTTTTTTCCTGCCATGCCTAGCAAGAAAAGTTAAATGGGGTGCGAAGGAAGGAGTTGAGTTAGGTACGCACCGCTTCCATCCGGCTGGAGAAATAGACCACAGTACCGCATGCAATGGCAGTTTGGTGTACGCCATCAAGATCATCAGTGTTCCTCAGGAGTTCCTCATACTGTTCTGGATTAGCGAAGGTGATTAAAAATAGTGAATTTTACATGGGGCTTACTTTGGCCGCACTAGTCAACACCCTCGCTGCGACATCGTGTCTTCCGACTTCTGATAGGAGAAGAAATCACGGTGAAAAGATAGAAGTATAAAGTGGTTTGGTATAGCCATACCAGATAAGGTCGCTCCTGTTTTGCTCGCCAATTGGAGAATGTGCAGTAGGCCTTACGAGAATGAGGTCAGCCCCATGAAATCCACGTGGGAACACCTCGCTAGGTCCGGTAGACATACTTTCTATCCCCGGCTTTGCTTCCACGCCACTTTCAATGAGACGGAACGCCGCTAATCTGACTGGTGATATAAACCGTGTAAGATAAAGAGCGAATGTGGCAAGTTGAACAGGAACCACATACGTGCCGCCACCAGTAATCGTCCATCATTCTCCGGAGTCTTGTGTATTAGACCGGAAATATTCCATAGATTGACCCCTAGAAGAGTCGATTGATGGAATTGATTGTTTCCAGCAAGCAAACACCAACCTTCCTGGTCCAGGCTGTCAGCGAGATGACTCCAGCTCTTGTTGTTCGACCTTGGGCGCTGTTCCAAAAAAGACTCCGCTAACGAAGCCACTTTATAGAGATCGCTAGTCAAGGATGGACGCGCCGAGGGTTTGGGATCGTCTAATTGTGGTTTTATTGTCAAGAGAATTCCTGAATAAACACGGTCTTCATTGAGTATGAGATAGTTTGATGGCGATGCGCACCCTTAATCTCATCGTGAATCTCCTGCAGGCTTCGCTTTCTCTTGCTGTCCGACATGAACGAGCAGAATACGGTTATGCCAAAGTTGTGCCCAAACACACGCGGTGGTGGGTGAGAAAGGCGTGTCACGCTGTGACAGTACGCGTCTCTCACGTGTTGGCACAGACGTCGTGTTTTGACGTTTTCCACCACTATGGAAACAGCAAACCAGCTTCCGCCTGATGCCCTCGAGCGCGTGGTTTCGGCAAGTTGCTCTCTTGCGTTTACTGTTAGATTGCTTACGCCACCGCAGGAAGCAAGAAAAGAAGGCGTATTCGCAGGACTTACTTCGGGGTTGGCATCAGGCGAGCACAGTTCTTGCAATCGAGATACAATTGAATCCAACTTTGTCTTGTTTCTCCTGTCAGCCATTATTGGCCAGAAACTCATGGGGTTTAAAAGAAACAAGGCCCTTTTCTGTGGTGTTCGTAAGCAACTAAATCTTATGTGTTCTTGTCGTAAATAGGGAAACTAACCGCCTACATTTCTCCATTCCTTGGGTCTCAGTCACCACTGCCCTTTCTGGGTATCTATTCACACAGGTAGGCACCCTCGCGTGCTTCGCATAATATTAACCAAGCCAATCTAGGCGTTCACCGACACTGCGATCGCTCAACTACGTGCCGAAGAGGCGCGCCTGGCCGATTCCGGTTCCTCCGAAGCCGGAAATCCCCCGTCTTCGAGTGCCTAATTCCATATACCGGATATTGGACGAATCGAGTCAAGGTTGTTTTTATATCCTCACTCCTGATAATTCATGCCGCTTCCACATACACTACGGGCCCTTTGACATGTGTTCCCGGGCAACACTTGAACCGTTCCGATACTATGCCTCGAATCCCATTCACTGTAATGTGGAATAAGCTTGTTTCCTCTTTGAGTATGTGAACTTGTACGTTTCCAAATGATCATGTCCCGTCGCACATGTCTTGAGTGAGATGGGGTACGTGATACATATGCACGGAAGGGAATCGATGTCAAACAACGAGTTGCACTAAGCTTATTTGCTAGGGTGTGACATCGCATATACATAGATATCTCAAGCATTCCGACCAGCCATCTGGTTACGAGTAACGGAAACTAACGTTAGAGGTGTATCAGAACCACATCTTGTACATACCCCGCTCCCGATTCATGATTCCGTCCTCAGCTCCGTTCACTTCGCGATGTGTAATTTCACCTCCCTTCCATGTACCATACGTACACGGCGTCCTTGATGGGTGCAAGTCAGGATCCATGCAAGAATAGGCAAGAATGTAACTACATGATTGCCATCGTATCCAGCCCTGAGTGTGTTGACGTCCACAACGGGGGTGGGCCTTGTTGAAATTTCCGGCTCTTGATATCGCGCTTCAGCCTAGAACAGTAAGAAGCACAGAAATTTCCAGATAGCCCCAGACCATTTTATTTGATGGATGGAAATTTTGATTTATGCGACATGGGGTCACCGACTTGTATATGGATTCGCAGGTGTTCAGAATGCATATGATCGTTGGAAATTTGCTTTCCTAGATCTGCAACTCCACCTAACTCAGCCACAGGAGGCGACAAGCTACATAGGGTGTGTCCCTTGAGGCACACAAGCATCGGAAAGATACTCGTCTGACTTTCAGCATTCTATCATTGAAACTGCCCCAAATTTGTGCATTTGGCACCATGCACTTACCATAAGTACTTGTGCCACCTAGAAACAGTTGCCTTACAAGCTTTGCCCAGGAACTGGGTTCGCACCCGTGCTTTTTCAAATTTCCATTTAGAATCTTGATGGTATATGTATTTGATTCTTGCGCCCTCCTAACTTCTCTACCCTGCTCAGACGCCTATCTATCTCCTCACCACCAAATCACTCATGCCAAAGAAGCAAGAACTCAGAAACACAAAGGGAGACTTTTCTACAATAACACAACCCCAGAAGACAAAAAATGCCATGTATCTAAATGTTAACTACACCCTGCCAGTTGCCACATCAAATTGCAAAAAGGCCGTAACTGTATGCATCGCCATAAAGGCGAACTGGGTCGGCTATACTAGTCTGTCAAATGGTGCCAGATCGACGAGAAGGCGGGCTTTAGACCAGTGGCCGATCCTCTACCGAGACAGGCTCTCAGCTGCTCTCAGATCGACATGCTTATTTCAACCTCCAACGAAGAGTAAGCAGAAGTGTGCCTTCGATAGAGCCGAGCCAAGCCAAACCGCGATCCGGGTCCCGCGTGATCTATTTTGGAATTGATGACGACGATGGTCCCCGGTGAGCAAGGAAATTATTGTTAATTTGACGAGGTAATTACTGAAGAGTCGTCACCGCCTTGGGCACCGACGCACCGGCCTTATGATATATGCCAGTTGTGTGCCGGGATGATCTTTAAACTGCCATGCACGATCTCCAGAACTTTCGAGCTGATTATGCATGTGGACACCTGAAAAAAATAAAATATGTATAAAAAAAGGAAAAACGGATTCACCTGCCCATTGGCGTGCGCAGTCGCCGGCATTGGTCGACCGGTTTTTGAAGGGACGATAGGGGACGATACGCGCACATGCACATGTGTCGGCCCCGTCGGCTGGGGGCGGTGTCGTGTGACGCGATAAGACACCATCGGAGTGACCACTTTTTCCTTACTCATCTTGGGGCGGAACATGGAAATAGGAGAGATAGGAAATTCAATTAAGACATGTACAGGGATCATGCAATATTTTTGCTTGCCGTAGTATGGAATCCTATGGAGAGTCCGAGTCCGCGCGCTCGCCTGTGCTCGCGTCATGATGGATCAAGTCAAGCATTTTTACGGTCAAAGACGCGTCAAGGGAGGACTTACTTCATGTCACTCACATTCAATCTAGCAGGCACGGACATGAATAAAAAGCCGTCCTCGCATCACCGAGTCACGGCGGAAAATGACAAATGACAAAACGGTAAATCAGTTTTTAAAGTGTCTGAGCTTGGCTCCCTCGCAACCGTCAGGGGCCCAGCGTGTGCACATACGTCACTTTAAAATTCTCCCTGTGCAAACTCAGGCTGGATCGCAGGTAGATCCGAGCCCTGTCTAAGACTCGGATGCATCCAACCGAATTCAAATTCAATCAGAATCCGACTCGAGTGAGGATGTGAGATGGAGATGGAGACGGAGACGGAGAGATGGAATGGAAACGGAGACCGCGGAATCTATAGGTATGGGATGGGAATTGACGAGACACTCTGGCACGGAGAACGTATGTGTACAAGTGGCATACGTACGTGCTAGTGTAATACAAGATAGCCTCGGGTACCCGGGGTGCCACGGTGTCCTCAGATGAATACATACATACTTGGATATGCCATGCCAGTCACGGTGAATAGACTCCTGTGTACAAGGCTAGAATAGAATAGGCATAACACACGCACTAGAATGATCATTATCATGATACAATACATGTATACTACAAAGCACCTATTCAGTCGACTCAATCTGACAGACACGTACGTATACCCACCGCCCCAAGTTCCAATTCCCACTTCATTCCTGAATCATGATGCATGATGATCTTACGCCTTCACATGCACACCCAGTGCCAACAGTCTGAGTTAGTCCACCGACACTGATATCGATGACACGCCAATATCATATCATATCACCTCCAGGCTCCCATGCAATGTAATGTTCGACTGTTGCAACTTGAACACACAACGCATACGTATGTTGGCTGTATCACAGAGATCGAAACAGTATGATCGAAATCGAAATTACAACATGGTCGACATGGCCGTGAGACTGGGACTGACTCTTTTAGCTCTTCACAGCGCTCGATGGGGAGATGTCCGCAGCACACAGACTTACCTGGTCCACGATCCATGTAGCCCGGGAAGCTGTTCACGCATAGGCCTCGCCGGTGATCTACCACCCCCAGCTACCCAGTGTTCTGAGCAATATGTACATCACATCACATCAGGCAAAAGCAAAGAAAACCGTCTCTCAATTCCATCCAACTCCCAATTTTCTCACTCCACCGCGCCGCGCCCTGCCCTGCCCTGCCCACTAACTTACCTGACACGCAGCGCGCGAAAAGTTCGCAACACTCAGAAAAAAAAACGTCTGATCCAGATTCTATGTAGTGTCACTATGTATGTCACTGGAGACGTAAGTTCGAGATGGACGCGCGGACGCGGGTTAGCACGTTCGATATATGATACGTAGCAAGATGATGATGATGATGATGGTGGTGGTGGTGGCCAATTTAAAGGCGAGGGACGAGGAGTGATGAATAAATTAAGTTGAATCCTGGTGGCAGAGGCGAGGGACGAGGATCCGCGTGGACTGAGTTCAATGCTGGGGAACGGTGGAATGGTGAGAGGAGGTGGCGAGCGCGAGTAAGGAATATCAAATCCAACACTAACTGCAGCAGCCACGATGGCGACACATGATCAAGTTCAATGCAATGTCATTCTCTGTATGCGTGCGTGCGCGGGGTGGGAGTATATAAGTATTGTAAGTACTACACTACGGCAATAATACTACTACTACTAATATGCGTGTACATCTGTCTGTCTGTCTGGTGTCTGT
>JAGGAW010000025.1:5637-16882 GCA_017657375.1 Termitomyces sp. T27 | reverse complement strand
GAAAAAAAAAATCAAATCAACACCTCCTCACCTCCTCCTCGCGCTCCCCGTCCACCCATAGATCGAACTCGTCCCCTGCACAGGCGTCGGATAAAACTGCACGCCCGGCGGGCCCGCGTTCGCAAAGGGCGCAGACGGGACCGGCGACTCCGTGTCCACCTGCTGCTGCTGCTGCTGCTGGTGGGTGTACTGCGGCGCCCTCGTCCACTGCATCTCACTAAAATGCGGCAGCGCATACGCATGCACGGCACCGGGCTGGCGATGCGCGGGATGCGCGGGCCACGCGCGCACGTGCACCTCGTGCGGGCTCGTCGACGCGCTCTGCACGACGTCCACCTTGGCGTGCTGCGGGTGGTAGTACGAGTACGACGGCGCCGCGGCGGGCGGCGGGGGCTGGTGGTACCGCAGCCGCGCCTTGCGCGCGCGCGACTCTTCCTCGCGGTCCATGGGCGAGCAGGCGAGCGTGTAGAAGTAGAGGTTCTGTATCGGGATAGCGTTAGGATGCGGAATGCAATAAGGGAATGAGGGGAACGTACCTGAGGCGCTGCAGTCCGTCGTTCTTCGGTCATCGAGTAGGGCGTGACGAGCGTCTCGGGGACATGTCTCTGCGCCTGAGTCCACGGCCCCTGCTGCGCAGGCGACGCCAACGACATCGTCGCAAACGACTGCAACCCCTCCAACGGCGAATGCGAATGCGCACTCCTCCCGCTCCCGCTCCCACTGCCTCCACTCACACTCCCACTCCCCCCCGCACCGGGCGTATACTCCGGAATCTGCAGCTGCAGGCCCTGGCGCTTGCACGGGGGGTGCGAGAACGCCGCCGTCGTGGGCGAGAACGCCGCCTCCGCGGAGCGCTTGGCGCCCGAGTGCGCGGGGGACGGCGAGGGCGGCTCCTGCGGCCGCGCGGGGGCGTGCGAGAACGTCGCGGCGCGCCGGGTCTGGCTCGGGGACGTCGAGCGCGCGCGGTGCGTGTGTGTCGAGCTGCGCGCGCGCGAGGTGTAGGTGCGCGTCGAGGGGCCGGCGGACCCGTGTGCGCCGAGCGTGGTGTGTTTCGCGGCGGCGGCGGCGCGCACGGCGGGGCGGGTCTTGCTGCGGAAGTGCCGGCTGTCGCGCTCCTTGGCGAGGACGAGGCCTTTGAGGAGGTTCAGCCAGGATTCGTAGGTGGGCTTGTCGACGTAGAGGTTGAAGTCGACGCCGTTAAGGAACTCTTTCTCCATGCGGTTGATTTCGGCGAGGTCGATGCCGGAGACTTCGGACCAGGTTTTATTGGTGTAGGTGTTGCTGGAAAGACATAAGTTTGACGCGTCGAGAAAAAAAAAAGATCACTGACTCGTCGAGAAATTTGTTGGCCATCATGAGACCAGCCACTGCTATGCGGAACTCGCTGCCAGGCTGCGCGCGGGTGGTGCGGTTGCGATACTTTAGGCGGTAGATGTAGTGCAATGAAAGGACGATAACGGACTGAGACACCTGTGTTGTCTCGAGGAGTTTTTGCATAAACTGGACAAAGGTGGGTGTGGCGACAAGTTGGAGTGTGGAGGTGGCTGGATTAGGTCGTTGTGAAAACGGAGGGGAGCTGCTGGGAGTGGGGTACGAGTGCTCGGGCGCGGCGAACCAGAGATAGCAGATCATCTCGCAGGTCTTTTCTGCAATAAAGTGGGCTGGACGCGAGCGAGAAATGTCGAGCCAGTCCATGTACGGGGCCTCTGGTTTTGGCTGGGCAAACTCCTGCTCCTGTACGGGGGGCTCGCGCGGTGGTGGGTTGTTTGGAAACACGTCTTCGGGTGGCGTCACTGAAAGTGACGGTGAGACAAAGAAAAACACAAAGAAAAACACACGCACGGGGTGCACGGGCTGCGAGCTGGCGGTCGAGATGTGCGATGGGGGGCAAGGAGGGCTTTGGGGCTGTGCGGCGCTGCTGGAAGGTGGAGGTCATGGGCGGGGTGAGGGGCACGGCCTGCTTCCAGAGGGACCAGGAGAGCTCGGTGGGGAGGGCAGCGTGGACGGGGTGGTTGGTGGGCGTGCGGGGCAGCGAGGGAGGCGTGTAAAAGGCCATTGTTGTTGCAGACCGGGATGAAGGAGACCTGAGATCTGAGCGCGGGCATATTTAAAACGGAACGCGTTTGTACGGGCTCGGAGGAAAAGAGCAAAAAAATTGCGGACGTGGCTCCCATTGACAAATAGGGGATATCAGGGGATATCCCCCACGATTTGCCCAGAATATCCCCAATCCAAAACAATCTCCCATCAAGGGTGACCACACGTCACTTTTCCTTTCAGTTTTTTCTTTTCAATTTCGCTTTTTGCTTATCCACTCGGCACACACGGCACAGGGGACTCCCCTGGGATTCCCCATAGCCTTACCCTTATCCCCGTCCCCATTTGGCCCTGCTAACCCTTACCCGCACGTGCCCCCTGCCCGTCCTTTCCTTCGCTTCAACTTTGGCACATCGGATTCGTTGCCATTCCTTTATCCCCAGCCCCGGAACATCACCCACCTTCTCGTCGCTCGTGGCGTTTCATTCGCACCACCATATGATATTTTTTTTCACTACATACAGGCTTGCCTTGGGCTTGCCCGAGGCGATCGTTTCGCTGCCCCTTTTGTCCCCGCAGCCACTACAGTAGTACATCACACACACTAATAGTAACCCTAATCCAAAAGAATTTGCACACGCACTGCACCCCACCCAATCTCAATCTCAAGAACCCGTCGCCTCGTCGCGCGTCTTGCTCAGTTCGTCCGCCTGTCGTCTCCTGTCGCCGCAGATCTCCAGCTGCTGAACTAGGCCCATCCATTCCTTTCCCATACAGCTTCCCTTCCTTCTGCGTCCATCGAGGCGCCGTGATTTACTTGCCATGGCCATCGATAGATAGATACAAAAAAAAAATTCCAAAGCACTTCTAATTCCAAATACACCCGACCGACCCACTGGCTTAATCATGATTCACGAAAGCACTTGACTTGCCTTACGTGCACACCTACCTGCCCTACCTGTCTATCGGAAACCAAATCAAATCTAAGCAAAAATCTTGACACCGGCCCATGCACCCTTCTTCTTCTTCTAAATCCTCCTTCCTTTCCATTATATTTGTCGAGACAAGACTTGACTTGGACAGCTCAACGACAAATCGTGGATACAACTCCGCACGCACAGTTACGTTACCGCCAGCATCTCGTCCAGCGCCCACCCAACGCCTACCGGACCTGGGACTGGAACTCGGACTCGGATTCGGACTCGTCTTCCATTGTGCACGCTAATATGTGTTTGAATGTACATAATATATGCATAATAATGATATCGATTTACTGATACACATGCTCCGAGTCCGTAGTATGATGGGAAGTATGGATAGATGAATAGATGAATACCGACGCCGCTGGACACACAGACGATAGAGCGGCGGTGCGAAGCATGCATTATTATTATTATCGGTATTGATATTGGTTACTATACATACATACATACCGTATCAATGACCGTATGCACGAAAGGGTCCGCGAGAGCTTGAATTGAACTTGGAGTTACTTAGGGTCGTGCGATGGGCGGCGAATCACCGCCACTCCACACCACACCACGGCTGACGCGCTGACTGGCACATAACCGTAACCTGAGCAGCCCGCTCAGAGACAATCAGACAAGGAAGTCTATATGTAAAGAACAGAGCGCTCGTCGTGCGGTAGATGCCGTGCCGTGTATGTATGTATGATACGATTCCAATCCGAAGTTAGGTGTTCCGGATAGTATATAGCACAAGACCAAGACCCGCGGCTGTGTACAATGCACGTCGAAATATAGTATGTATTGTCTATTGTGTATTGTCTATGTCTTGGGATGTGTCTCCGCGCGATCTTGAGAGACACACACAGATAGAAATACATACATAGACATATGTAGACACACATATAGACATAGACACAGAAACATAGACAGGCACAGGCTCGACGGCGAGACCACCCCAGCCGGGCGCCGCCAATATCCACTCCATCAGCCCCAATATAAGTACCGTACATGGCAATAGTCTAAGCCCATCATCGAGGGATGTCCAAGCACGATATCGCGGAACATCTAGAAACAAGCAAGCACCAGAACAAGAAAACAGAAACAAGCTCAAGCACCAGAACAGAAACAAGAAACAAGAAAACAAGACACAAAACAGCAACGATGCGATGCGATGCTAGGCCGGCCATCTATATGATCATCTGCATCACAAACACAACTTAAGCTCGAGGGAGGGGGTGGTACCTATCGCCAGGCCCGCGCGCGCCAAACCCTCAGGGCGACGCGCATGCTATTTCACCGCCACTGATGTCCACAAAAGGGGACTCAATTGTCGCAAGGCCCGCCCGATACATCATGTCATGTCGCGAGATCTCTCCCGGATCTGGGGGCTATGAATAGCCGGGCTGGGGTGATATGATAATTTTACAAGGAAATCTTTCCCTGCCCCTAGGGCCTACGGTGTGTAGATGCATACATATGTACTTGCACAGGATTGGACTGGGTGCGTACGGCATTTGTGAGTGAGTATGTATGTATCAGCGTGGTTCAGTATCATTCGACCATGTTAGCCTTATGCACACCGAGTTCCGATCGTAAGGGGTGGTTTAACTATTTATCCATAATTATTTTTTCTATTGTCTCTCAAAAACGCAGGTTTTTTATTTTGGGCAAGGGTGTCACGTCACGCTTTGGGTACCCCCAAAAGCGGCGTAAATTAAAAATGAATTGGAAATAAATCTCAAATCGCGTTCGTTATTTATATACAAAAAGGGTAGTGGCGCACAATGCCAAACAGACGATTGATGGCCACGGTGACTCACCTCGAGTGCAGTCAAGGCCCGCGCGACCTTGGCCCGTGCGACATACATACATATCAGGCAAGTCGAAGAACGAATCGCAGGTCCGGCAGAGCTCCGTTCAGAGCTGTTGTTAGTATCTACCCATCCGCATCAACGAACAGACGGCGAACTCGCATGGAGCCTTCCTCCAGGGTTGTTACGACGTCCTGTCCTGACTGACTCGTCCATTCCAGTTCAGAACCAGAGTTACCGCGCCGCTTCGTACATATGTGTAAGTAAGTATGCATGTGATGTGGGTACCCGGTGAATGGGGATGCGAAAATGCTTGGGGTGTTTCTGACTCTGTATGTACAACAATTCTTCATAAGCTTCATTGTTGTGTATGTATCGGATATCGATGCGATCGATGACGGTGACGATGATGACGTTGCGTCTGTACATGTCCGACAGCGCGGACTCGTCCCATTTGTTGCCGGACCTGCCGCATGGTCCGCGCCCCGCCCGCCCATCGATAAAGTTTTTCTACACATCATCAATCACACCGTCCAATCCTCTTGGCTATATTTTTTTGTCCACAGTGCTCCGTTCGGGTAATGTGGATAATTTGTTCACCGGACACCCATGGCCAGGGCTCACCACACATACATTCGGACAATCTAACCCCTGCGGCTGAGTTATGAGGCTACTCCTCTCTGGCGACTGCTCGGTTGGCTCGGACTCGGCTGGATACAGCTGCAACGCGTTGTACTGCCTTGAACGGGAATATTAATGGACTCTATGCGGCTGATGTAGTAAGGCTGTACTTGGACTGGACGTCGCTAGATATTGGTGTCCACTCTACTAGATGGGATTGATTCATTTGGACCTTTACTTAGGCTGCCAACGGCTTCTGCCAGTGCTTCGATCCTTCTATGCCTAGGACACAGCGACAGGCCGCAGTTGTTGACAGGAAGACCGTGGAACGTCAGAGAACATCAATGACAAGCACAGTCAGTCACAGTCAGGCTTTTGCGAGTTCAATATTCTCCGGAAAATATGCATCCGTCCCGTTACTCGCACGGATGCAATTGTTCCTTTCGAACATACTTACTCAATGGAATTTTTGCGGCTGGGACTTGGGCCTTGTCTTGTGGATCCTAGATCCTCCGAGATAATACAGACACGGACTGTATCAGACAACGATGAGAATGATCTTGCACGATGTGATTTCTGCGCGGGAGACGCCCAACATGTAGACGAGCTCAGGTTCGCGATTCTACCTGCCTTCTTTGCATTCTACATGGCAGTTTCCACGTTAGCCGCTATTATTATGATGGTGTACACAGGACCATGTATCAAATTTCTCTGGGATGTTGCGGGATCTCTTTATATGCCCCACGGCGTAAACACAAGTCAGGATTAATGGCCCCATTGTCGACTGACTCGACTCGATCGGGACATTCTAATGTGAAGCTTCAGGCTATCCGATATATCCACCTGAATCCAGCATGGTGCGAAATCTTGATTTTGGAACAAGCATGTATGGACACGACCAACAGACGAAGCACAATACATACTCATGCACAATGGGGATGGCTCTCACAAGAACCTATGGACCTTATATTTTTAATACCGGCCGACAATAGTATCCCTGATAGACAAGTCCTATCAGAAGTGCACTTATGCCTTTGCCACCGTCTAGCGCCCGTATCGGTGAGATCCCATGACTGAAAGGAAATCGGGGTGGAATATTTGATCCGAATGAGTTTTTTACCTTTTGGAGGATGGCTTGGTCCATGCGTAAATTCATCCAGGCACAAGGGGCTAGGTGCCCATTCCTGGCCAACTCAAAATACAGATGCCACTAAAAGCTTCGATATCAAAGAACCTGCGCCTCAAGGATACACTGTACATTTTGAAGTGGTGCGCACCTGAATGGACACATCGATGCCAAATCAAAGGTAACTCCTACCTTTATGTTATGCACCACTTGGAGTTGTACATTTCAATACATTAGTACTGTATCTTGTGAATGGAACACGATCATGATTATGATGAAGATTCCTATTGTATACGTTAGCCTCGACCATCAAGTTGGCGAGCTTTGACGAGATCCTCAGCGTTCAACGCTACAAGACAGCCACGTCACAAATGGAAATCTATATTCGAGATCTCGCACGCCCAACGCACCCCAATGCGGATTGTTTGATCTTCCATTCGCCAACAAACAATACATCGAAATAGCACACACATTGCCTGTGCTACTTGCCAAGGTTACAGGTTACTACGAACCCCATTCATTGACTACAAGTTCGTTTCGACCTCCTGCTCTGGTTCCGATCCAAACGTCTGTGCTTTGACCTGTCAGTCAAATCCATAGAAGGCATCGGCTACGTGCATACTTTTCCGGTTTGCATGGCCGTCATCTTAGTAGCGCCGAGCTTGGTTCGCTGAGCCGCTTGGGCTGATTTGGTTGCGCCTGTCATTCTTTCCTCACACCAGCTCCTTACTTGTCCAGAACCTCTCGTTGTCGTCAATTCTCTCTGCCACGGCGGATATCACATTTTGTCTGATCAAGGGTAATGTATCGCACGCCAGTCGTGGGGTATGCTCCTAGGAAGATGCCACATTTCCGGGTGTGTCCGCTCTCAAGCCAGAATCAAGAATAATGTTGTTACGTTGGTGGCTCTAGTGCTCTCCAAGTGCTCTCGTGCCTACCAGAGTACCCAAGCTTAGCTTCTCAGGGTCTATTCTTACATCTCTTTCAACACTCTAAGCTACATGTCGCAACTCGGATCGTCGGCTCGTTCAGACCAAACATCAAGCTGAAGCCTCCTTACGTCGGGGCTGTCGTCACTATGTTCTAGAAGAACGATTGAGCATACGAAGGTGTCAGAATCATCTTGAAGATGAGGGGATCGACAGAAACGCATATATGCATCAGCCCCTATCTCCGTGAAATGCATAGCGTTTTCTCTCTCCGTTGGGTAAATAGCAGGTCAGGAAGATCATTAGAATTGCTTCTCCGATGAATGTACGACGGGTCCACGCAGGTCAACTTGGCTTATATTATAAATTGAGACAGATCATTGCAACGCAACCGAGTTGGCCAGGAATATGCGAGTCTTATACACATGGACAGTGTTTGATACAAACTGATTATCATTGGAGCTAAGAGTAAGTGAAGCTTGACTTCTCTCCTACCCATTCTAAGAAGGGCACTTGGACGAACTCGAGCCGTTCACCACGATTATCACGGCTTGGCTCGTGCATCATACCTGTCCTTGCCGTGGTAAGGTTGTACCCAATATGAGCTCTCTCGCGTAAGACGAGTCTCACATGCAAGTCCGTGATGGGACCAACGTCCTGATTGTTAGTGAGTTATTACGGCACGTCCACAGCTACATAGTCCATTGATGTTTGTGGCACATCATTCACATCATGATTAGCATTTGTGATGTTTGGAAGGCCCCGGTTCCCGACTGACATGGGGATACCCTTCTGAGATCAATCAACCCGGAGACGAAGGCAAAACAAAGTACTCCGAGGAATCATGTTTCTGAGCAATGAAATCTTCCATGTGCAAACACGTAGACTGAAAGCGTTGCCCTTGTGTTTGCCCTACCGCGGCTTTCAATTTTACATAGAATGAAAGAAGGTGCTGGGAACGAGCCTTGTATCCATTGTCCATGTCATATGTCTACATATACATTCATGTGAATATATGTTAGACTCGTTGCTGTCGATCGCGTAATGAGCAATTGAGGCTTGTCGCAGAGACTCGGGAACCGGTCCCCGAGAGAAATCGATAGATGCACGAGGATGAAAATTTGAAGTTGACCCACTTCCTTGTAACAAGACGAACCTACAGTGGCCTTGATACGTGCTCGGGGTGGAGGTCGCGCCGGTTTTTGACAGTTTACGAAAAGGAAAAAAAGTTAAGGTGCCCGAGTCGGACTTGGATTCCAGCTTATGGATTCTGGACGAATTCACACAACGTTACTGTCAGGTGTTGTGAACTTCACACATGTGCCTTCAATATGAATGAGAATTATTATTATTATGGAGGACAGACCTTGTACCTCGAACAAAGTCCGGAAACAGACCAAATAAGGTGTTTCGCATAGGGAAAGGCTGGTGTCGCCTTACGGAGTCGCCTGTCAAGGATTGTCGTTTTCAAAAAGCCAAACAGAGAACAAGAACCAAAGAATTGTGGGTGATGACGCATATCAGCTTCCAAAGCACCTGATAAGTCATCGTTTCCGCACAATGCATGGTGTCAAAATAGGAGAGAAGATATCGGATATTTGAGGGCTCCATTTTGATGTACTCATTCCTGAAGCGATACAGCCCAATCTAGCCCAATCCAGCGTCCCATGCCAAAGCTGCATGCCAGTACATCTTTGTTTTTGCCGAGTCCACCAGGATACGGCTGCCATCTGGAATGCGAAGAAAGAGCGGTTGAAAGTCTTACAAGCCATTGAAGCCGAGCATCGTGTCCGACGTTCGTGGCATGCGCAGCACGCCCTTGGTTCCCGAGTTAAATGAGACGTAGAAATTTAGAGAGACGGCGATGTCTGACCCAGAGTTGAAGGATATATTAGATGTAGAGCAGTCCCAGACATGAAATTCACTCTAAGCACTGTCGATGCTCCAGATCATATCGACAAGACGCCAGCCCACGTTCGTAAGTACTGGCCCTTGTGTATCTCCTGGCTAAACTCCACAGTCGCCAGAGGATCCTGCACCTCGTCAATTGAACAGCAGCTGGCCATGTTCCAAGTTCATCCCTTGTTTCGAAATTAAGGTTAGCAATCATGATACCCTGGAGCTTTGTTGTGTAAGTAGCCTGTACAGACGCGACCGGCCGCGGTAGTCACCTGAATGACAAAGTGATTAGTTATTGAGATGTTGGAGTGTCAGGTAACTGTTGCAATAGGACCGATTGTGTTGACGTGGTATGGAAAGCCCAAGGAATAGCTCGTCTTCTCAGTTGACATATGAGTATCACTTCTGTCCGATAAACAGGCATCAGCGGTTGTTCTTGTCAATATAAATTGAAAGACGCTAGACAGATCTACGTCTCCTAGTCATGAATGTGCCGATGGAATGACCGGAACAAAGTCAGCATGACGGAAAGATCCAACATCAATTGAAGATGGAACCAAAACCATTCAAAGAAAACCCTCTTAGTTATGACATGTCAACGGTCGAATCGAGAGCACGGAGCAAAGGACAACGAACAATCGGGATCAAGATCAAGATCATGATGGTGAACATTGGTATAAGATGTTGTAGTACTATGCATATGTACGTACGCATATACATGCATTTGCAAAACTTGGGCATCGGAAACGACCGGAGTTGACTGTGCTACATTAACTTGCCAACCAGAGTGAATGAAAAAATTACGGCCGGTAAGTATTGAGAGCTTACCCCATGAGGTGTCTTGACGCTTTTGCAAAGCGAAGGATCAGAGTCTAGCTCGTCGCTGATGAACAATTGAATGTGCATTGTTCTTTGCCGTTAGCTCTGAATTGATAGCACACAAACCATAATTATGCTAGCGCAAGTCCTCACTACAATGTTGTGGAGATGCATGGTATGAATTGTAACATCAATAAGCAAGCTAACCAGAGCCGGAAATCAACGACTTACTGCGGTGGATCGAAATTGAATAGCTTGTGAGTATGTCGAGAAAGCTTTACTTAGGTTCTAATTTCCTCCAATTTGGTCGATTATGATGAGAACCATGGTAGTCTCTTCGTGAGGTCTCGTCTCGGCCAGAAGAATGTAACGTTCTTCCTTACGAGGACTGGGGTCATGCTACCCGCAGATGGTCTGGAACAATATAATGACGATTGGGGGGTGCTTCCATTGTAACCATAGAACGGGAAGACTTAATTCTTTCACGATAAGATGGAATCTGTCTTACTAAGTCATCAGTACTGCATCAGTAGTGACAATAAACACAAGAGATAGCTCTTTGTATGAAAGGTCCGGTAACACCTTCAACACGTGTACAAGAATCTTAAGCACCAGTATCAGAGGCTGAAGCTTCAGTCTGTGAACCACAATTAAGAACGATGATACCTCCAAATTGACTCATCATGATTTCTTGAGTGGCGTTCGTAATTACACACGGTAAATTTGAACGTCTATGTCTATCTGACTGTCGTAGGATGCGGGTGTATCTGTCTGCAGCACAGCAAGTCCAGTCTTGAAGAATATTGATGCACTAAAAGTGACCGATGAATACCACCCCACCCAATCGGGGAGTTCTAGAGATAAGCTTTCATCGGTCCAACCCGGGTGAAAGATCTTACTCAAGTACCACATTCTTGCCATAATATGCATAGTTACTCCGCGCAACTACCCTTGGCATATCGAACACGAACACTGAGTAGGGTCTAGAGCCCCCCTCCCATCTCGCCACCAGTAAGTAAAGGGTCTTCTTACAAA
>JAGGAW010000024.1:0-44465 GCA_017657375.1 Termitomyces sp. T27 | reverse complement strand
AACACCGCCATCATTGTTGTTGTTTGTGTACAAACCCGCCTCTTTCCATTTATATTTTTAAGGTTGGAGGCGGAAAGTGAATAACTGCTCGGCGTACGCACGTTGTCCTCCAGCGTCACCATTGATTGGCATAATGTCCATTGCTCGACAATCACGCGCACAACTTACCAGGACATTTTTTACGAAACGCTTCACCTGATATCGTAATCTTGAGAAGAGCCCTCGCGGTACGAACGTCTGTAGCAATGGCCGAAGAGTCGCTTCGCGCTTTGCTGCGTTCAACGGAATACCTCAAAGTGCTTTTAAAGACTCAAGTCGTTCAGCCAGCAAAGTCGGACATAAAAATCATTGTCGAGAACACTACTCGGGCATACTCAGGAGACGTGAGAATACTTGCTATCATAGCCCACAAGGACGATCGATACGTCTCCGAGGAAGGCAGGTAAGCTATCGTTTCCCATTGAAGAGTGAGAGGAGAAGAAGCTTTCGGAGGAATAATTTGGACTATCCATGTTATTCTCCTTTTACCGAATCGAGATATGGTTGTGTCATGAACTGATTTTTCGTCGTTCTCAGTCTCTTCGTATGTACATACACGACTCAAGATGATATGACTCAGGATATTGAAATTGAAAGAACTTTCCCTCTCACATCGGACTTCTCCATTTCCATAGCCCAGTTCAAGCAACCTCTCTCTGATCCCAATGCCCACAATCCAGATGATAATGACATAGGTATGTCAGCATCATCTTTGGGCCTACTTTTTTTGACTGACGTCCTGGAAAACGAGGTTTTTCTCTTACTCTTCGTCCCGGGAGAAGCCTGAATCGACTTGAACTCGAACCTATCTCTTTTTTTACGAGTGACATGAAAGCACTACGCCTTTTTGTGACAGAGTGTCGAGGACTAGCCAGGACAAAAAGTAAAGCCTTTATTTCTATGTGAAACTACTTTGATTTGATTCTTAAATGCATCTCAGAGGATCCTACGGCATCGCGATTGGAATCTGAATTTTCATGGCTCCTACCCTACACCTCAGACCGTGAATCGTCTTATCTATGTGAGTAATACTGCATGAGAAGCTTCCAAAGGATTGACATTATCACTTAGTTGGACCAATCCCCAAAGACTTGCGACTGATCAATCAGCCGCTTCATACACGTCTTTCACATTCTCTCGCAGGATCACCTGGTGACGATATCGCAGATTTCGAACTCATTAGAGATGTTTGGATCGAAAACCAAGCCCGAAAAACCTCTATAAAGGGCCAGTACGGGCTCAAGATCCGAATAGGAACTTTCAATGTGAATGGGAAGCTTCCCTCTCAAGATTTATCAACATGGGTTTCGAGTCAGACATCGACAGTATCTTCAGTCGACGCGACCCTCATTTCACCAAAGGACATTTCTCCGATAGCTTTTAGCGGATCGGCCAAGGGTTCATTTGGTTCAAAGTCATCTTCACCAGCTTTCTTAGTTGATAATCCGACCACGCTTCCTCCTGCTGCCATCGGCCAAATCACCAATCTCGCCGACCCCGATCCGGACTTGCTGGTACTAGGTTTTCAGGAGCTTGATCTCTCTACAGAAGCCTTGATTTATTCACTAGGTACGGCGAGAGAAGACGCATGGTGTCGTGCCGTATTTGCTGCTCTGGGTGAAAAGGCGGAGTTGTATGAAAAGGTATTCCTTACACCGACTAGGATCAGCAGCGCTAGGTCTCACTTATTGAATCACAGCTTGCATCAAGGCAACACGTTGGAATGCTCATTATTGTCATCGCTAGGAAGGCTTTGATCTCATGCTTCTCCAATGTACAAATATCTATCGCCAATACAGGTATCATGGGTATAATGGTACATTCCTTTTTGTTGCGTTGCAGCCTTCAGCTAAACCTGATTCAGGGAAACAAAGGCGGCGTCGCTGTGCGCCTCACTTTCGTTCCTCCTATTTCGGACTCTATTGATGTGACGTCCCTCGGCCCGACGACTCTCGCCTTTGTCAACTCTCATCTTGCGGCTTTTGATGAAATGGTCGAGAAGCGAAACTCGGATTTCCACGATATTTCCAAGAAGTTGAAGTTCGATTCTGGCTTTTTGGACACGGCTGACGCAGTGCCTGTGTATGTGGGCGCATATGAGAGTGACATACTATTTTGGATGGTGAGCTGATTTGATTCCTTTCTGCTTGTGTTATCTAATCCTGACACTAATGTTAGGGTGGTACGTACTTCTGAGCACCTGCTTCAGACTATTCTCAGTCTGTGTAGACTTGAATTATCGTATTGATCTTCCTGACGAGGATATCCGAGATATTTTGGCCTCCGATAAATCCTCAGGGAGACTGGAAACGCTTCAGAGATATGATCAAGTATGGCTTTTAGTCGTAATTTGTTTTCCACGCCTCTGATCATTGCCCAGCTGAAGAAAGCGAGTCGCAGTAGAAAAGCTTTCTCTGGCTTCTCTGAACATCCTATCACGCACCTTCCGTATGTTGCCTGCATTTGCTATCTCTGTCTATCATCTATTCTCAATGCCCCCAACAGTTCGTATCGCTTCAGCCCCGGAATAGAGACGGACACGCTGGGATATGATATAAAGTTCGTGACTCCTGTAGACCGACTGAGACTTACGATTGATGTCACTGTAGACGTAAGCCGGCCTGGACCGATCGCATTTTGCATATGACGGGGAAGAACGTCAGTGTACGACAGCTCTCATACACCTGTCATCCTCAGATCACGATGAGCGACCACAAACCTGTTGCGGCGGACTTTTACCTTAATGTAAAAGCATAGAATACTATATCGTTGTTTATGGCTCAATCTGGCATCCTAGGTGAGCGTATACGACGAAGAATCTCGAAGTGACACCTATCGGAAGCTTTCCAAAAGTCTCGCTCAGATAGAGGATCATTCAAACGGGGTTATCAAGCTTGATACCACATCCGTTAACATGGGTTTTGTCTCGTGCGTTATGCTTGCATGAAAATACACGTTGACCAACGACCTCGTTAATACAGCTACAAACGGACAACTTCTCGGACATTGAACTTGGCAAATGCGGGTCAAGTATGTCTTCTTTGTACAAACACATCTCCCGATGGCAGAGTTGACACGCATCGTTGTACAGGGTCCTTGTGCATACCGTTTTGTTCCTCACGCTCCCGATACCGCTGTCCGTAAGTCCAACGTCATACATCATTGCCACTGGGCCCTTTTGAATGACGCAAATTAGATCCCGAATGGCTGCGTATCGAACCAATGCAGGTATTTTTGATATCTTGTACAAAGGCGATCAGCAGGGTTGATATTGTCAGGCAATAATTCTACCAGGAGAATCAGTCCAGGTTACGTTGACATCACATGTGGGCAATGACACCGTATTCAAGTTAAATATGGGCCAGAAAGAGCTCAGAACAACGTTGATTCTTCATACCATCTTGGGCAAAGATGACTTCATAAGCGTTACCGCAGAGTATCGTATGTCCATTCTAGGAAGTTACTCATTCAAACGTTGACCTGTTAATCATAGAACGTACATGTTTTTCCAATCAACTTTCATGGCTGACGCGACTTCCTGGACCCGTTCGATCTCTTGATTCGCCAGATGACCTACGGCCTGAAGGCCAGTTAATCAATGCGCCGAGAGAAATCATGCGGCTTGTCAACTGGATGATGTCTGGCCATATCGATGTACGTATTCTGCTATTTCATATAGAATGAGGTACTAATTCTAGCCGCAGGATGAAATCTTTATGCTACCAGGAGATGAAAGTATCATTCATACGATAAGAGAGGTGTGTACTGGCTCTATGCGTCAAACCTTTTTGCAAAAATCTAATTCTCACCTCAAGTGCCTGGATACCGGGGACGAATTCCCATTTTCGCAGGCAGACTTGGATTCAAGAGTGATGTTGTCCTTTGGAGAGACATTACTGCGTTTACTTGATTCTTTGGTTGACCCAGTGGTGCCAGTCTCTTTGCATCCAAAATGTACTCAAACGATGAATCGCGACGAAGCTTTCGAGGTGATATTTCTGTCTTCGTCAACCTCTTTGCGTATGTACTTATGGTGACCCGATCTCTCTTATATAGCTTCTAGACATTTTTCCACCTGTCTCAGTCAACGTGAGCGTGTCTCATTGGCACACACCATCACGATCTTATATTCCGACGTAGGTCTGGATATCATTAACCGCTTTTCTACAATTTCTCTGCCTGTCAGACCATCGCTCCCCAGAGAAGGCAGAGAGGATAGGTAGACCACGTTTTTTTCCTGATTGGATGGAAGTTGAAATTTAATTTCTGCAGCAACAATATTTGCTCCGATTCTCCTCCGCGATGAGCTAGATTGGGACCTTCCACCCGTGTCTTTGCTTGGAAAGCGGAAGTTTCTGCTGTATTTCATCACATAAATGAAAGCTGTCCGCGACATAAGGCTGGGACCTGGTGTTCACCAATTTGACATATGCTGGCTACCGCGAGTTAGATTCGTATCTACTTGTTATCATGAGCAAGCGTCGACCTCTACACGAGCTTGCCTCCGTAGAGAGATTGGTCACCGGTCTCACTTCAAGTAAAATCCACTACTTTATGTGTTCCCAGGTGATAAATCAAATCTTAAATGGCTTTGACTGGATAGAGGCAGCCTTCGACAATTCACTTCCTTATCTTTAAAAGAGAAGCCGGAGGGCTATAGGAGCATCATGAATAAGTTAGGGTTCTCAAGAGTTGGGTTATACTTTCCAACATTCCCTTCAATGATGTCCCGAGTCTATGTAATACAACAATTATTCCTCTTATATTTTCCTTCCTTCCCATCATGCGTCTAGGCGAACAGCTTCTTGAAAGCCTTCTTCTCCTTCTCGCGTTTCTCCTTCTTGCGCTGCCTGACCTTCGCAAGTTCGCTGGCAATGGCACCGTCATCAGGCACGAGCTTGCTAGCTTCTACGAGGTCCTTCTCGGCCTCGTCCTCATCCTTCTGGATGACTTTGGCAAGGGCCCTGCGGTACAAGGCCTTCGCTGTATTGTGGGGCACATTCAGATGTGTACATGGCTTGGCATGTCGCAAAAACAGCGTACCTTTGTCTGCAGTGTTCAGCTCTAGTCTATCGAGAGCCCGCGTCGTGTTCTTGATGGCAATTTCTGCATTCTGCGATGAAGGGGGCTGAGACCGGATCGCAGCGAGGGCAGAGTTGAGGAGGAGAGGCGCGAGCAGAGCGTCGTAGGAATCTTTCAACTCCGGAGGTGCGTCCTCGGGCAGGACAGGGTGAACATCCAGGTAACGGACGGATTCTGTAAAGTCAACTATGTTCAATTCGATGCTGCAAAGGGTTAGGGGGTGAACGGACTTTGGTACTTGGCTAGAGCTTCCTCAATTTTGCCCTCTTTGAAGAGCTTGTTACCGATCTCGCGTACCGCTTTGGCGATATCGAGCGCGATTTCGGGCTTCTGCACGTCCCGATCTTCATCGTCGGGATAATCCTCGTATACGTCGCCGTCAGTGACAGCAGACTCAGCAAGCGAGGGATCGTCTGGGGAAAGGACGCCCGAGTCGACGATGATAATAGGCGAAGTTGGAACATCTCCGCTGGAGGTAGGATAATTCTCGATTTGACGTACTGAAGGCGGGTTCAGTCAGCTCGTGATGAAGGGTAATAGTTGGTAAGGACATACCAATTGATTTCCCCTTGATGACTTCTCCGAATACCACATGTTTACCGTTTAGGTGTGGTGTTGGGGCCACGGTGATAAAAAATTGAGAGCCATTGGTGTTCGGGCCTGCATTGGCCTGAATAAAGTCGTTGAGACAAGAACGCGAGGTTGTTAAGAAGCTAGAACATACCATAGATAGCAAGAAGGGCTTGGTGTGATCGACCGGGAACGCTTCATCCTCGAACTTCTCCCCATAGATGGACTCGCCTCCGGTACCTGTGATGATGATTCATGAGCATCCGAGCTTCGATAATAGAGTCGCAGGGGAATTGTACCATTTCCAGCCGTAAAGTCGCCACCCTGGCACATAAATCTGCCAGTAGCGACCTATGTTCGTTTCCAATGGGCAATCCAATACGAGACGACTGCTTACCCTTTGATTACGCGATGAAATCCGGAGCCCTTGAAGTGCAAGGGCTTTCCAGACGATCCGACTCCTTTCTCACCAGTGCATAGGGCTCCTAATTGAGCGAAGCTAAGTTAGTTATTTCCCATGATAGAGAGCATACGAGATACTTGCGGAAGTTCTCAGCAGTTTTTGGGACAAGATCAGTAAAGAGTGAGAAGACGATCCGGCCTATGGGTTTATCACCGATGGTGATGTCGAAGAAGACAATGGGACGGTCAGGTGCAGACATTTCAGCAATCAGTAAGTGGAAGTAAGTTGAAAGAAGTTGGACGTCAATTCGAATAAATCTGCTCGGTGATCGTTCTCGAAGCTGCTAGAATGCCGCAGAATGCCATTATGATGCCCGGTGTTTGCCATCCGCAGCCCGGCCAAATATTGCGCATCGAAAAGAGCCCGAGACTTTAGCGCTTTCAAGTTGGCAGCAACATGTGTACGTGTGAAAGACTGGAAGATTTCTTCACTGATCAACTTCTCAGCACATTCAAGATTGACAATGGAATTTCCCAAAACCATTCTGGTGGAAAATTTCGGCATGTTGATCCCAACTGATGATCTTCCTATCAACCGCTCATTCAGTTATCGACTTCTGTTCCTTGTCTGTGCCTGATGATATGTTGAGTTGATCCTGCGTTCGCCAGACAATGAACTTTTGTGGATCTCTTGAATTCGCTCTTTCTTTTGAAATCTATTGCCATACCAAAGCTTAATCAAAACTCTCATCTGGATCACTCGTGTGGCTGACCACTGCTTTGGTGCTCGAGCAACTCGACGATTTACATGTAGGACAAACGTGGGTATCTTCGGACATTTTCTCGTAAACCTTGACAACCCTTACCCATAAGTGGTCATATGCCTCTGGAACGTGGCAGTCTAGACGAGCAATCATTCGACGTTGAACCCTATTTCTTTAGACGTTCTAAGAATTCCTCTGTAGTGACATCTAATGGATTCGCAATAACTTGTTATACAAAAAGGACATCCTTGAATTTCGCCAATTCGATTCCTCTTGATCTCCCACCTTGAAGAAAACTGGCTCCGAGGACATGTCTTCTACTCCCTATCCTCTCATTTCATTAGATAGTAAACTTGGAGCTGGTTTTATAGGCAATATTGTCGCTGGAATGTTTGTTTTGGTGGAATTTCAGGAAAATGCTCTAATTGCGACCTCCGTTTCTAGCTTCTATGGCATAACTTGCGTCCAGTCCTATATCTATTTTAGAAACAGCGATCAAGACAGGCAGTGGTTCAAGGGAGTCGTGCGTGGTCCATCCTTACGGCATTGTTGATCTTTTTGTTGACTCTTATCCTAGATACTCATTCTTTGGTGAGGACAGCTGCACTGGTGCCTATATGTTCACCTTACTGGATGGTGTATCAGGATCTTGGACACGTTCCACCTTGCGCTCATTACTCATACCCTATACTATTATATGATATCCAACTTCGGAAATTACTTGGCGCTAGTCTACCCCACCTGGTAAAGACTTCAATCAATTCGACCTCTATTTACGCTGATACCTTCATTCAATGCAGGAGCTTGATAGTAAGTCCTATTCATCCATAGAGCCTTCCTTATGACTTGAATTCTTTTTGATATAGACTCAAACCTACGTCACGGTAAGCGTCAAACCGTCGACAGAAGTTGTTGAGGCTCAATCAACGTGTAGTCCATCAGCGATCTGATTATCAGATGGTATGTGGCGCAATTCTTTGTTGTACATCCCTTCTTTACAATCTCGACACTGCCATACATCAGTATCTTCGGGCGCCGCGTCTGGTTGAGTGCGTGAATCAACGTTTGGTATAATTTTACTTCTAAGGAAGCCAATGCAGTGACCGGCAGAAATTACCCAATTGCCATCTGTATCGTAAGTCTTCGCCTCCATTTTCTTCAGCGGTCGACTAACCCGGACTAGGCTTCGATGTCGCTTCTCACATTTGGTACGAAATTGCAATTCAAGCATGATTGACCACTCTTATTAACCTTGTCAACCACTAGTGTCTGCTGTCGGTGAATATCTAATATTTCCTTTATTTTAATCATGCTGAACCAATACATCAGTATTTGCTTCACTCGAGTATGTGCCACTTACCGGGAAGAAAGACATGTTGAGTTTCATCCATCATAGGATCGAGGGCAAGACTTTCATATACATCTCCAAAATCTCCGTAAGTTCTGCAATATAATCGCTGAAGCCACTAATTCTTCCTCATTTCCCAGTATCTCCTCTACACGGCCTTGGGAAGTGGCGTGGCGGCCGACATGTTCATCGCGATTTCGCTTTGTGTAAATCTATGGAAACGCCGTTCTGGGTTTAAGAAGTACGTTCCCATTTTTCGAGGCTTGAAAACGGCTTATCTGGTATTATAGAAGTGACACACTTATCCGGACGCTCATGGTGTACGCCATTGAAACAAGTGGGTGATATTTGATTCCTGGATCGTCGCTGAGACTAATGCCACCTTCATTTAGGTCTTCTGACAACGTAGGTTACCACAAGTCTCGGCTCTGCTAATGGTTGACTATCACCTAGTCTCTGTTCGCTGGCTTGTCTCGTCACATACGCCATCTGGCCCAGCGATTTTACGTTCATGGCGATCTATTTCTCGCTTAGCAAATGTAATATTGCTTTACTCTCCATCTTACATATCGTCTGACTTGCTACGTCGTCAAGTGTTCCTCAACAGTCTGCTTGCAACGCTGAATAGCAGGGAGGTACTGTCCGAGAAAATCGGTGGTCTCTCCGGAGTTTCTGTCTCTGGTAGCACTCTCGCCATGGAGTCGTCAACCAAGTTATCGAAGCATAATCCGGTTATTGTGAGTATCAATCGGGAAGTGGTGGAAGATTATGAACTTGGACATGTACTTCCACAAAAACCCTCACCTCATGTTGTAAATAATTACCCGTACGCTTACTAGCGGGCAACTCTTGAAACAATCATATAAGCTAACAAACCCAACGAAAGTATAGGACGATAACTTCGTCACAACTCCTCATCAATAAAGTTCTATGTTGGATCATAGATGATTGTCAAAAGCTATACCAGCATAGCATGTAGCTGGCTACTTAAATGATCGCCGCCGGGACTTGGGCAGATCGTCCTGAATGTATCATTTTGGTACCTATTTGTGATAAATCAACACCTGCACTTGAGTTGGACAAAGGTCAAGGCAACAACTTACTGCACGTAGCTTGAATTGATTCTTTTTATCCATCAAGACGAAGTTATCCATTGCTCTAGAATCATCGTTAGTTTAGAATTAAGGAAGGGAAAGATTGAGCTTACTTGTGAAGACCCTCTTCGCCGAAAGGTACCTCCGTATCACCAGTTAAGCGCGTTCGAAATATCAAGGGCTCGCGCTTCTTAGCAGCAGAGAAAGATGATTCCATCACTAACGAGGGTAGAAAGAAGTCCTTGACTCCATTCGTAAACATCAGAGGAATAATCCAGTGCCTCCCAGCCGCCTTGACCTTCGTCTCGGCCAGCTCAACAAGCATAGCCGGAGTCAGCGACAAAGGAACAGATTCCAATTTGACGAATTTCAGCATGACCTCGAGATTAGATTTGTCGTCGCTCATCACCCACGCCAGTATGTCTGCCGGCTGCGTAGATAGTGTTACCCGTAGCATGTGAGTATTGGCCTTGGATAAGTCGGTGAGAAGCGACATGTTTATTATGGCGTATATTTGGAGGAGATGGATGAGGAGTGGGCAGGCGGGAAGGCGGGTCGCGAATTTCATGGCGAGATCAGGATACTCTTCGCCACGGCTGCCGTTCGCGACGACGGGTGTTCTGCATTTGGCTTTGTGTTCTGGCCTGAGGAACTCATGGGTAAATTGTAAATTGTACAATTTCCACGATATCAATATCGATACTCACCAATCTGCAACCTGACACTTTGGAGGGATTCAGGCAATCGCAGGGGGTACGAAGCACTGTTACTGTTTACCTGTTTAGAGCAATAGTGGGTGTATTTGCACTAGTAAACCCCACTATCAGTAACATTTTCGCAAGATCAAACATGGAACTTACTCTGGTGCAGACTTTGAGCGCGCTTGCACCGACGATACCACATCGATGACATCGTCGCTCGCCGCGAACCTGTGCCAAGTCTGCCTTGGTTTCTTCTTGCGGTCCAGCGATGTCCTTAAAGTCCTTGTCAAAGTCCTCGTGATGCAAGGTTATGAGCTCTGGGCCCCTCATGGCAGTTGGCATCAGTTTATGTGACAGGAAGACCCACGCGTGACCCGAAAATCAATTATTTTCTAGTCATGTGATCGCGGATAGATGACGCGACGGCAGCGACGCGTCTTGAAAGGTTCGGCTCCGAAAAATAGCTACTGGCGATGGTATGCCATACTATGCCATGTGTCAGTCATACTATGTAGTCTTACCCCATGCCTGTTGGATCACCACGAACTTTCTACAAAGTAGTGGGCTACTAATTCAAACAGATCAAAGTCCCGATTGTTGATATCAACTCTTAACGTTTAGAGATGAGTTTTGAATTGCTAGAATTGTCGATTAATTGGAGACCAGTCTACAGCGAGTAAAGTAGCTTCATATGTAATGGTTAGCATAATGGAGGGTATGTAGAGGAAGCGGGAGATACAGTATTCCGCGCTAAGCGATGAGTCTACTTGATACAGTGGAGTCGCGGCCATGTGCGCGTGGAATAGGTCATAGAAGTGAGAAATAGTAGCGGGTGTGTGGGTATAGGAGTATCGTTCTACAATTATTAGGTGCTCTAGAAAGGTGGGGAAGATTCAATTAGGGGTGGCGCTGCGGCCAGGTTTACTGCGGTCCAGCGGCTGCGAGGTTGAATGCCCCGAGGATGACTTCCCAGGCAAGATCGATTGTGTCCCACAGTTCGGGGTCGTAAAGCCCAAGGGAAACCATGGTCTGCCAGAGTTCCTTGACATGCGCAGCATGTATCGTGAGAGTTTGTGGGTTTGCAGAAGCAGACGAGCAAAGGTATGACGAGAGCTGATGGAGCATGGGGCCCGATGCGAGGGCCCCCTGTACTGCCTCGTGGGACAGCGACTGGAGGAAGCCTGCTGGCATGGGGAAGAGAGCTTTCAAAACAGCCTCCAAGCGGTGGTGGTACATGAAGGAATGGAGGACAGAGAACGCCGCAGGGGATGGAACGGAGAAGGGTAGAACAGGCAGGTGAAGGGTTGATGAATGGGGATCTTGAGGGGAAGACGGAAGGCGTGGAAGCTGAGCGCAGTGAGAAGCGAGCACTAGAGAATGCACGGGTAATAGTGTTGCCGTATCAGAGGGGTTTTTTGATGAGGTAACAGCGAGAACATGTGTAGGGTAGCTCGGCTGTGATGCTGAAGTCGTCCTCAGAGGGACGCTCAAAGAATGGGGCAGGCGCGATCGGGGCATTGAGCTCGGCATGTGCGACGGCGCGAGGGCAGAAATACCTGCGAGCATTCTGGGAGGCGCTTAGTTACATTTGATGAGATAGAATGGAAAGAAAATGACGTACTCGTTGGCTTTGGAGTGAAGACCCCTTCTGATGTACTCAGCGGGTACATTTGCGAGCTCAGGAGCTGCAGCAATGATAGCTTCACGAGAGACCTCTGCAAAAGGCGGTCGTGCAAGAGTACGAGGAAGCTGAACAGCAGGGCCGAGGCTGGGTGCTGAAGGTCGGCGGGGAGCATGAGAGTAGCTGTGGTGGTCAAATGCGGTTGGGTGGGATGCAACTTGGATCATGGTAAATTAGAGTGATAGAGTGGTCGATAAAATGATAGGACGCTGTGTAGTGCTGGTGCTCGAAATAACTCGGCGGTTAAATACAGCCATAGCGGCACAAGCGATCGAGATCCGCTCACTTCCATTTTGGGTCATTCGTTTGTTGGTCAGGGTCATGATGGTGGCTTCGTCCCCTTCCACGCCCTTTGCATTTGGTTGTCCTTGTTCAAACCTCCGCAGAAGCGCCATTCAGTTCTGTCTCCATCGCAACTCCTTGTACTCTCTTAGGCTTTGAATGTTTCCTTGTACTTGCAGTCGAAAAACTCTTCCCCACTACCCAGCGTCCTCCTGCGCATGAACATCTCCATAAGAGCTACAATGTGGACCTACAACCTCATCTGAACGATAGATCGCAACAAAATGGAATAATTCACGTCACAATCGTCGGCCAGCGTCGGAGACATGGGCAACAACTGTTGGTGTCGGTACAAACCTTCCTTTTTTGGGCAATTTATCTGGCCATCAACTTCCGATTATCGTGACCAGTTGTGACCTCAAGGCGCCTCGAGACCAATGATCCTTGTTCCTTGGTTGGTATTGCCTTTGACATGATTACTTTCAAAGAGCCATTATGACGATTTGGGGGAACGTTTGTGCTCGGTTCGCACACCACTCCAACTTCTACTCGCTCTGAGGCTTCCCATCCTCAGCGCCCATTTCTCGAGTCATACATCTGTCAATGTGATCTAGGTCGATAATTCAATCAGGCCATCTGCGCTGTGTTCCTTGAGTTCTCACCGGTTTTTATCAAATGACACACAATGGAGTGCATGCGGACCCAGATATGTCAACCAAATCCGGTAGTCTTGCCTTTCAGTCTGTCTCTTTCTGTCCCGCGTCAGTGAATCCCCTGCCGGTGGTAACCGGAAGTAATACCAGGACCACGAGACTTCTTCTCACTCCTCCACCGCTGTGCTCGATATGTGTGTATGAACCTCGTCTAGATTATGCTTTCGTGTTCAAGAGTTGATTTCATCACCTACGCCCACATCCCCGTATCTCCATTTCAATATCTCTCTGCGTTCAGTTCATCTCGCGTTTATATGGGAAGGAAAATGTTACTGGATTCTATCTTTACCATCGATCATCTCTTTGTTTCTCTTTCGTCACTTTCTTGTGTGGATGGTCCGTTGAAAGTCTTGAACCATTGCGCAACGCGGGCGGGAAGATACTGTCACGACAAATGGTGCCGATGATTGCGGATCATCAACAATTGTTGCGCCTGATGTAAAGATTGGCGCAAGGCCACTTCTCCATATGTACCTATGTCGCGTGGCCCGCTCTCACAATAGTTTTTTTTTTTCATATATGTACATCCAATTTGTCCACCTCAACGATGGCTTCTATAACGATCGCATACGCCACACCGGAATAACCAATCCTCACGAAACCAGTATCCCTACTCACCTGACCACCCTCCGAGTCGGACCCGCATGACTGCCATCTCCTTGATCATCCCCGCGAAACTCGACGAATTTTTTTGCAAAACTTTCAAAACATGTGTGCCGCAAGCCCGACATACACCGAACACGTTTTAAGGTTGCTTATTGTCTTTCGCTAGCGCGTCTCATAGCATTCCAGGAACCGCATATTTAATCATTGATATGATAGGCTTGGGCTGGATGAATATGCAGCCGATGCTCAAACATCTTCCACCGACGCCCACAAACATCCTCATTGCAGGGTCCCGTGCTCCCGCAAATACCAGGATCCCGTTCCAGGTCGCATTTTTTTCCGTGGTTAACCTGAGAACAATTGAACTGGTCGATCGTAGTGGATGTTCGTCGTACTACGCGGTGCAACGAGGCAGACTGTGGACTCAAAAGCATCCCAGGCGTGATATATGGCTGGTCACACGCTTCGTTAGGTCAATTGAATATTCCTATCACTTGTTTCTGTATGTTCTGTGGCTGAAACCTTGTCTCTGTTTGTGGATCGTTGCGATCTAGTGGCGCGCAAACGACCTTAGTTCGTCATTATCTCCATTTCAATGGCACCTTTGAAATTACGGGATTATAGATTAGGACCGAGAGGCGAGCTCGTATGGGTAAGCGTAGCTAGTTGAACGTTGAATATCGCTACAATCGTCGAAACTTCCTGATGGCCTTCACCCCTACCTTGATCGTGGATAGAACCTGCACGCCTTTTTCCGAATTCACAAGGACGCGTGTCATATGTCACAAGAATCAAATGTATTCGCCCTTTTGCCAGATACACTCTAGATAGGCTGCAAGCTTCTCATAGCAGTTTGAGCTGCACCATCCATCCGGAGGGACGCAATTCGAACTTTGGCCCATCAGGAAAGCATGGGGTGTTCTAAGGAGAATGGAAAAGGATAACATCGAAGGAAGATGGATTTCGAGTCAGAGGTGTATCGTGACTCTTTTCGACTCATACGAAGCCAATACTATCCCCACGCGCGTGTGCCCTATCAGATGTTGAATCCTGAGTCATTTTCTAGATTAGCAGTCACGGTTCGGTTACCAGTACTTAGACATCCTACCCATCTAGTCCAAAGAGATAAAGCAGAATGTAGTACAGGATAAGATCATGCTCATATGGGCAATCGTAATGACGTCAGTCACTTGTGATCAACCACCATCCCACATACGAGCGGTAGTATGGCTCTCTCAGCCTTAGTCCTGATTGCAGATGGCACTGAAGAAATGGAGTTGTAAGTTTGTTCGTTGTCGATCTATAAAAGAACGAGGTGACTCACGACGACCAAGTACCATCACCTATGATACCCTCGTCCGTGCAGGCGTGGTAACGAAGTCCGCCTTTGTTCCCGAGGAAGAAGGCCCTCACGCAGAATCTCCGCCCTTCGCGAAGTGTTCTCGCGGAATCAACATAATGCCAGACTTTTATATCGATAGCAAAGATTTCGGTCCTGTTCGCTGCTGTCCTTTTGCGATCGAGGAATATCTGTACCTCACATGTGAACAATCTAGGACAAGTATGACCTGTTGGTGATCCCGGGTGGTGCTCAAGGTGCAGACACTATGTCAAAGAGCCCGATCGTGAAAAAGCTCGTCCGCGACTACCTCAATGCAAATAAAGTGGTTGGTATGATTTGTGCAGGCAAGCATTGAAGTAATGATCGTCTTCGATAGCCCTCTTACTCATACTCTGAAATCAGGCAGCTTGGCAGCGCTCACTTCAGGCCTCCCGAAGCAACCTCTGACATCTCATCCGAGCGTCAAAGCACAGCTTGAAGGTGTGATCCCTCAGTGATTCGGTTCTGCGAAGCACCAAACAAATTTCCGTCAGGTTTCGATTACTCCGAGGATTCTGTTGTCATTTCCGGGAATCTTATTACAAGGTATGTCTATTTCGCGGGTTCAGAGCATATAATTGATTCCAGTCTTAACAGTCGTGGACCTGGTTAGTCTTTTATCTCTTCTTTTGGTCTAGTCTAAACTGGGCATCAGGAACTGCCTTTCCCTTCGCGTTCGCATTGGTCGAGCGACTCTGTGGAGCAGAAAAACGTACAGAAGTGTTTAAACCCATGGTGTTCCCTGCGGGTACTCCCTTTTGAACCGGCGCAACAATATAAGGAGCGCCATTTCCACATTGATCTGTATGATTTATGTTTTGAACACTCCCATTCTGCTCTACACGCGCGTAGCGACGTGGCCCGACTTGATAGGTATGTCAGGCGGCCAAACGAAAGTAATGAAGTAGACTTCTGGCTTGGCGAAAGGCGGGGGAAAAGTCATTCTTCCCTATTTACCTCAGCCTCAGGGAAGAAGAGCCATAAAAATCTGAGGAGCGATATCAACGTCACCACAGTTCATGCGAATCATGAAAATAACATACGTATGATCAGATCATCAAAAGCCTCAAATCAAATAATCCATGTCCTGGTCTATATGACATCTTCTGCAAAAACCACCTCAACGCCAGCAAAGAGTTCTGTCGATTCCACTGATTGAAGCGTAAAGTATCGAGAAAGATGATTTTAGACATAAGGCTGGCCTGTTGTCCAAGTTGCTAAGTTTCGGCGGACCGTAGTCAAATTATGATCCCATTCATTCACCCTCGCTCGAAATCGGAGCTCTAGTGATGTTCTACTTTGGTATAGCACTAACTTTTGCCACGCTAATGATTGTACCTTTATTAGACCTTGAAACTAGGCGAATCTTTCAGCTTCGTTCATCTCCTAAATGATTGATTAGCTGAAATCCATTTTCCCATCCCTTCTGTGATTTCCATCGTACTGAGGAGGCCCTTTCTCGGCTCAGGTTCGCACAACAAGGAAAGGTTCCGGAACATCGGGGCTTTCGTAGGGCGATAGATGTGGATGCGCAATGTAGCTTCCATCTGGCAAGATCTCTATGTTTCTTGTGACCTGTTTAAAGAAAGATTTGAGCACAAACATGGTCTGTATACATAATTTCTATGGTCCAGACTACATACCTGCCATACTCTTGCATTGCAACCAAATTGCGTGAGTGTTGGGCTACAGTGCACAATGACCGAAAGGGCCTCCATTGCCGAAATTACCGGAATGTCATCTGTGTGCGCTTCTATGGGGTAGTTGACGTGAATCGAACGGAGCAATTTGGCATGGGCGAGACATTGCCCAAGGCTGGACTGCGAGCATACAACATCATGAGGTTTAAGAGGAAGATGGAGGAAAAATGAACTTACCAGTGACCCCGGTTCAACAACAACGAATAGCTGCTGTAAAACTGTGCATCGCCGACATATCTCCTCGATCGCGGTCAGGCTGATCAGCATACGATGTACAGAGAACCGATTAAGGCAGTGTCCATGAGCCGTCACTAACTCTGACCAAAATCGTTCTGTCCAGGGGGACTCGTAGAACGCGCCAGGAGAGTATATATGAAAATTCTGAAGCGGCGAAGCAGACAAAAGGGACAGGACATCGCTCATCCACGTGTCTAATGGAGACTGAGGATGCACAGTGAGCGTGATGGCAGTGAGTTCTTTAAGAGTACCGGCTTTGAGACATAGTCGGCTGAATTCACCCATGTCCTGTGTTGAAACTCAATACTCTCTAACGTTGAGTGTAGAGGTGCTTACAAACTGCAGAGAGACACCTTCGATACCGAGACCAATAAGACCCGCTGTGTTGTGCGAGAGGACGGCCCATACTCCCCTGTGAGTGACTTTCACACAACCGGTAAGATACAAGTTCTTGAGATTATACAAATTGGGTGCAAGAGTCTCTAACACGGAGTCCGTAATCAATGGCGACGCCTAAGAGATACATTAATTGTGGCCTTGAGTTGAGAAAATCCGGACTACATACTTTGCAAATGACATTGAGGCTCTGAAGAGTAGAACCAGTCATCGAGATCCATGGGTTCAACGTTTGGACAACTGGATTACTTGGCATTATCAATGATAATCGTGACAATCGCGTAAAATTCTGCAGAAGGGCAGGATTGAAGTTTCCCTCACTGCGACCGTTTATTTCGAGATCGTTAAGCATTCCGGATATTTGCAAAGTTTCTAGAATGTTAGAGGTGAGGGACCCGTCTCGAGTCCATGTACAAGCCCGCAAATTGGTGCAATTCCGCAACCCTTGGAGGACGGTACATCCTAAGCTGTCAGCAGCTGTTGCTTTGGGAAAGTCACGGATTTCTATAGCGATATAGGTTAAGCAAAGCGTAGCGCAGCCGTGTCACCGGGACAGACCAAGCCGGCGTACATGTTTCGCCAAATGTGAGCAATGAGCAAGCGTCAAAAACAGTTGAACCACCTGCGTTTCATGAGTCTTTTGTTTTCCAGTTGATTCGAAAAATATCTTACTTTCGTCTTTCCTTCTCGTTGCCATGCGTAGATGGACACACGTTCGTAGAGCATTGGGATAGCAAAACCTTGGAACGTCTTGTTAACAAGACAGTTGGACGCGAGATGTTGAGGTCTGAGGATAAAAGATATGATCAGAGGCAAAATGTCCACAGGTAGATCCAAGAAGACAACCATAGGAGCAACGGAAAAGCAGTATTGACGACTCGTGACAGCGTCGACACAACGGTCGAAGTGGGATGATCTAATCTTGCGTTAACTAGATTAGATCTTGTCACTTTGGCGCAGACGCGAATGACAAACACAATTGCGTCTCACGGGACTCTTCAGCTCAGCCGACATATTGACAGCCCCGGCACAACCACCTCTTGACCACTAACCACCATCTCCACCATGGCGGACGTAGATGACAGTCACATGTTTGATTCAGACCCGGTAGCACCCGACGAAGAAGAGGAGAATGACCAAGAGGAGAATGACCAAGAAGACATTGACCACGACCACGCCACCAAACGACGATCACGGTATGACGAAGATGAGGATGAAGACGACGAGGATGAGGATGAAGAAGAGGAAGAGGAGCTTTCAGGGAAGAAAGCAAAGAAACGACCCAAGGTATGTAACTTCAAAACTCAGGACAAGTCTCGCAATCATGCAAACACACATATCCAGCACCGGCACAAAAAGTCTGCATTCCTCGATCTCGAGGCCGAAGTCAGCGAGGACGATGAGGAGGAAGATGACGATGCAGAATATGGACATGGTGTGTTTCTCGTACCAAATCTTCTCGGGTTCGCAAACCTGAATGCCTTTGGGCCCTACAGACGACTTCATTGACACCATTGATGAGGTGGACGATGGTAATACACGGAGGCATTATGCTCTGCTCGACAAAAAGCGGCAAATTGATGAAGAGGACGATAAAAGTCCTGAACAAATCGCCAAGGACCTCAGAGAACGTCACAGACGGCCTACTGTTCGATATACTGGCGACATGAATGAGATACCTCAGCGTCTCCTTATGCCTTCCGTCCACGATGCCAATTTGTGGCAGGTGCGAGTTCGGGTAAGTGTCATTTTTAGTTCTGTACAGTCAGACATTAACACACCGTCGGAAAGCCCGGAAGGGAACGTGATATTGTCTTCAGTCTCATGCGAAAGGCGCTAGATGTCGAATACACCGCTAAACCGCTTAACATCCTTTCCGCTTTTCAACGCGATTCTCTGCCAGGGATGATATACGTAGAAGCTCGCAGTTCGAAACAAGTCAATGAAGCTTGTAACGGACTTGTCGGCGTTTTCCCTAGTCGTGGTATCACCCTGGTACCCATCGAGGAGATGGCCAGCCTACTCCAGATCAAGAAACAGGATTTGACTGTTACTCCCGGCAGTTGGGTCCGCATCCGACGAGGTAAATATGCGGGGGACTTGGCGCAGGTCATGGATATCACCGAGAACGGCGAGGATGTCGGTCTGAAGTTCATTCCCCGTATCGATTTGACCCCGCGCGACGAGGGTGCGTTGGATGCTGCAGGAAAGAAGCGGAAGAAGCCAGCGGCAGGCGCCACCACCTTGCGCCCACCACAGCGCTTGTTCAACTTCGAGGAAGTCGTCAAAGTTTACGGCCGTAAAAGCGTATCGAAACGCAACCAAGTCTACGTCTTCCAAAATGACACGTACAAGGACGGCTTCATCGAGAAAGATTTCAAGCTGAGTGGGTTGATCTTAGAGGACGTAAATCCTACTCTTGATGAGATCACCCAATTTTCACGGCGCCAAGACGGGGAGGGAGACTCTTTGGTGGATCTTTCCGTCATCGCCGAAGCCTCACGAAAGGCAGCCATCTCTGTTCTGCAACCGGGAGATCACGTCGAAGTGTTCGAGGGCGAGCAGGCTGGTGTGCATGGTACCGTCGAGGAAATCAACCAGAACGTGGTCATTATTACAGCCATCGGCGTTGACATTGAAGGACAAAAGGTGGAACTACCCGCACGGAGTGTAAGGAAGAGGTTTAAGCCTGGAGACCACGTCAAGGTGATGTCTGGTCAAAATATTGACGAGACAGGTTTGGTGGTGGCCGTGGCCGATAATGTCGTGACATTCTTGTCCGACATGTCGATGCAGGAAGTGCGTCTTGTTCATTTTGGCGAGGGTCTTTTCTAATCTATACTCTTCTTAAAGGTTTCTGTGTTCTCTAAGGACCTACGAGAAGCGGCAGAAGTGGGCTCGAGTACCAATGTTGTTGGAAACTATGAACTTCATGATTTGGTCCAACTTGAGTATGTATCACGGTTTCCGTTTGAAATTCTGCTGATTTTACCGTCGAATCCAGTGCTCAAACAGTAGGCGTGATTTTCAAGACAGAACGGGATTCATTCCGTGTGCTCGATCAACACGGACAGATTCGTCTTGTGCAGCCTCACCAGATTTCAATGCGACGAGACTCAATACGAGCCATTGCTACTGATTCAGAGGGTCACGAATTGCGGATCAATGACAACGTCAAGGAAGTTGACGGCGAGGTTTGCATCTTCCATCAAAGACTTAAAGCGTACTTTAACTGGACTTGGCCTAGGGACGAAAAGGACGGGTACTACACATACACCAGTCCGTCTTTGCATTCCTTCACAATCGGGAAATCGTTGAAAATGGTGGTGTCTTTGTCACCCGTGCACGATCACTTGCCTCTATTGCCCCCAAAGGTAATCTACTGCGACCAGGGACTGATCTTTCCAAGATGAATCCTACCATTGGTCCACCCATCGGCGGTATGGTCGGGTCTGGCGCTATGGGTCGTGGCCCGCGAGATCGTGATATCGGACTCACGGTGTGCGTGGTGAAGGGCCCACACAAAGGCTATGTGGGAACTATCAAGGATGTCAACGGGACGATTGCCAGGGTGGAACTGAGGACTGGAAACAAAGTGGTTTCTCTGGAAAAAGACAAACTGCGTGAGAGGCTGTAAGTGCCCTATCTGTTCGAGGTCATGTTCATGATGAACGATTCGACGTAGACCAAATGGGCACCTTGTTGGTTTGACTGGCCGAGGGTCATCTGCACGTAGTGGGCCTAATAATTTCGGACCTTCAAGCGGGGGCGGCTACGGCGGTAGCAATATGGGCCCTCCACGTACTACTACCAGTCCCTACGCCACTAATGGATCTGCCACGCCTGCATGGAATTCTTCTCGTACCCCCAATCCTTATGCCGCAGAAGGTCGTACGCCAGCCTGGAACGCGTCATCTCGCACCCCAAATCCTTACGCAGATGGTGGCAAGACACCTGCATGGAACGCATCATCGCGAACACCGAATCCTTACGCCGCGGCAGACGGGGGTAGGACGCCTGCATGGAATGCAAGTGCTCGTACGCCAAATCCATATGCAAGTGGTGCAGGAGGTGGCAGCGGGTCGACCTGGGGAGGTGCCACGCCGGGAAGGAACGTTGCTCCGCCTTCGAGTTCCACGTGGGGTGGGGCTACTCCCAAGCGAACCAATGGAAGCGGATGGGGAGCTACTGCAGATAGCTGGGGATCCTCATCCTCAGGCAACGGCTGGTCGGAATCATCATCATGGGTGAGCAATCTCTTGAGAACACTTTTCGTTGCCTTACGGCGCCTGTAGAGTGCTCCCACACCCGCAGCGGCAGCGACCCCTTTCAGTGGGCCTACTCCTGGATACTCTGGGCCTATGTCGGCGCCAACTCCTGGTTTTGGCTTGCCGACGCCAGCATTTGGTGCATCTGCGCCGACACCCGCCGCCGGAGGGCAAATCGATGATGAAGAGACCTATGGCGATGGTCAGACAACATATTCCTTGAATTAAGAAATTTACTGAAATGAATGCAATTTTCAGACAGCACAGATGGAAAGAACCTCTGGGTATTTAACACTGTGTTGGCGAATTATCTTCCACGAGTTAAAGTGCAAGTTACTGGGACTCGGCTTTCCAACTATCTCAATGGTGACTACGAAGGCCGTCGTGGACGTATCATTGCCGCCTCACGCGCATCAGAAGCTTTTGAGCAGACGGTGATGGTCAGGTTCGATTCTGGTGAAGAAAGAACTATAAGCCTGGAGTATCTGGAACCGGTTTTGCCATCGCAAATGGAGGAAGAGGCGCTGGTTATCAATGAGAAGGACAAGAGCTTTGGGCAGGTATTGGTCATGCGCGAAAAGCCAGAAGCCGACACTGTATCCGTATCCACAAGACAACAGTCCTTCGCTATCTTCGAGGTACAGAAGAATAACCTAGTCGCGCTTTATCCGGCGTATTAGGCGTCGATCCGAGTTTGAAGATAAATAAACTTTCTGTATTTTAGTTTAGTGGTACTGCGTAGTTGTTGGTTGCATCATCAAGCTCGCTCGAATCGTTCGAAGACAGTCAGCTAAGCAAGCACCACCACCTACTTAGTCATCCGAGAGTTGGAACGGGGATGGAACGTAACCGTGGTACCTCGCCGTCAACTGAATTGAGCAACTGAGACCTATACGAAATACTTTCCCTTGGAAAAATACCTTCAATTACAGCGCTTTCCGAAAATAATGACATCACCTGATTTTTTCGAAAAGGCGGATTTCGACAATTTCTCTTTCTGGATCAGTCTTTTTCGATGACAAAGCTGAAACACTCAGGACCGAAAAGGAAATTACTCCACCTAAGAAGGAAATCCGGACGTCACGAAAAAACTGGCCAATGCCATTATTTTCGGAAAGCGCTGTAACCTTGCCAAGTAACTACTTAAATAATTATCAGCCCTGCGTGGCGCCGCGTAGGGCTGTACACCGTCCGTCTGACGGGAACGGTCGTGTATTTGACGGGTGCTAACGGTATACGGTCCCAGGTTCACTGTCCGTCAACGGGTTACTAAGTCAGCTATACGTGACGGTAGGGTACGGGCACGAATACGGCCGTCGACGGTTGTACGGTTCATACGGCCAGTTGATAAAGTTTTACAACAGGAAACCACATACCTAGTATCTTGTCTTTAGGTTTGGCACCCGCCGTGTGGGTTTTCAGGCTGAGTAATGGGTAGAGGAGCCATATGTACGTACATAAGGACTGATTTCGATGGCATCATGATCATTGATGTCATATTCATATACAAGCTCGGCAATTTTGTCGACAACAAATTTATTCTCGGAAACTACTTTACTTTGGTTGGATTATGGTTAGTCTGAGTAGTGTTATTGACTTTGATGGTGAGTGTCACCGTGTGTAGTTCTCTGACAGTATCTTTTTGCAGGAAATTCTTGATTGAAACCTTGTCCAAGCCCGGCGTACAACCGTCAACAGCCGTGTACGGCCGTTTTTATACGGGTCCATACGGGTGCTACCCGTACCGTCTACCATACCGTCAAATGCAGGTGGACATGCCTGACGGAACGGGCACGGTACCCGTACAGATGGTCCCATACAAACCGTTTTGTACGGGACGGTGTACAGCCCCTAGTGGCGCGTCAATCATTTCCAGATTAATAGTTTTCACTTTGAGTATTCCCTAGAGTCGCTTTACAAGTAAGTTTGGGTACAAGTCTGGTCCACTCGTACTCCAAGATCCCGACCCCTTAGGCTTTTAAGGATAAGAGATAATGACCCAAAGTCCAATTTGGATATGAGCGACTCGGACTTGGGAGAGCAGCATAGCGTAAACCATTGAGAATTTGAGATGGCAAGCCCGAGGATCGAGTAGTGAAAAAACGTCCAAGTTGATTTTGAGGCACAAGGGTGGCCACTGGCCAGTGAAAACTCCAAAGTCGTACTGAAAGTTGAGGGTACTTTGTGTATGTATCATCCGAGTCACTCGGTCGTGACTCGTGCTCTAACACGTAGAATACTCGTACCGCCGTCGTATGAACTGATAGTTCCAATGAAACTCCTTCCTCGGGCTTGTCTCATAGAGGTATTGGTAACCGATGATAAACTCGAGCGGAAGAATGTTGTCTTCTGAGTCCGCTTCTAAGTTCGCTTGGCGACTTCTGTTACATCGCACTCAAAGAATGGGGGTCAAAAGGTGAACCTATCATCTCCAATTTTTCATGTAGTCGTAATGGTCCGCTGCGCAGAATGATTCTTAACTTCGCGTAATCCCAATCCACGTATGCCATAACTGCATTCAGGCTACTACTAGTTCCATTTCAATACCATGGGTACCGTGAATTCCAACTTTACACAATGGCACTGTTGCAATTCTACCGTGGGTCTGCCGTGTTTCACGGTACACGGTACCACTGCAGTGGATTCACGGCTTTCTTTTTGCGCCCAGACGCCACCTAGGTCTTGCCTAGGTCGTTGTGATTTCTGGGTCTAAGAGCTTGTCGGAACTATAACCAGCCCTCCACAGATACAAATCTCCGAGTCGGGTGGACTGGTACCCGTACAGAGAACGGTCCCGGTTTAGGAATCGTCTATGATCTGGCACTGTTCCGTAATTAAAATAATTAGATGTTATCCCATCGAAATAAAGCATAAACCAGGTAGTAGTACATGCCACCGAATAAGTATCTTTTTGAAAAAATTGTGAAGATCATGTCCCTCGCCAAAGTTCTTGCGGACTATAGCACTTTTGTTGGAGACGCCAAATTCTATCATAGCCATCTACAACTGGCACCAATATCAAGAATAGTGTACTTACATTCAGCCATGTTCCCATACTCTTCAGGATCTTGGCAGCATCCTCTTTGGCAGTGTTTAACAACGCCGTCTCGTCGATATGACTAGGCATGATTCAGAATGTAGTGGAACATATCATCAACCTTGACATTGAAGAATTGAAATAAGAACATACAAAATTGTTGCTAGTTGAGATCCAGAAGTCCATATCTGCCAGAACCTTGAAGCCACAGGATCTACTCGCTGTAATTTAGTTAGAGGACGACATAGAAGCGAATGCCACAGCAAAACCGGTACGGTCACGTAAGCATGTCAAAATGCTTGAGAATTTCAGCTTCTCCAGTGAGGATTCGATGGATGTTGCCGCAGTAAATTCAAATATAGTGTTGATGTCGCATTAGCAAATGACATGTGTTAATCGGACATCGCGCGAAGGACGGTGTGTTCCTCGGTGCCCGTGCTACACCGTCTACGTGGATCAAGGCCCTTAAGCGCGAACGCCGGCCAATATTATCTAGGAAGGGAAGCGCTTTAATGGGTCGATGTACCAGTTGTACAGTGTCATCTGCTCAGTTTCAGTGTGAAAATGTACACCAGCTAAAAACTGTCACGATCTTCAAAAAAAGGAGTCTAGAAAAGACGTACATCAATCACGCTTGCACCTGCGTGTACTAACTCGTGAAGAAGCTTCTATCTCCTCTTCCTGGAGGAAAATTTGCTTTGCGTTGGTGGGGCAGATGAATCATCTGTACATAGAAATATTTGAGAATATTCACAAGGTCCTCATTGCTACAAAAAAGAAGCGATCATGCACGCTGTTTTTGACAGGATCTTAAGGCGAAAAGGAAGAAACAGAGGTGTTATGAAGTCACGTCTCGGAGACCATGACCGAACTGTTTCATACATAAGGAGAATTGTGCAAGAAGCATATTCTATGGAATTAAATACCTTTAGAGGTTGGTCTGCTTAGTCCACCGATATACCAGTGCTCCGTCATATTGCGTATACGTGAATAGGGGCGCTACGGTTTAGGTCCAGGGTTCACCTTGAAGAAGTCTCGGCATCCAATGTTTCATGGCTCACAAGACCATCGGACTTTGGATTGAGTTGTAGACTCTACTACTAGTAATCCACTCCCAGAATCAGATCAAGAAGTCTTGTCAAAGATGCATATCTTGGCCTTCTTACCTCCCACGATTTGAATTTTTTGGGATTGGATGAGGCCGATGGTATCTCATGATTGTTACTACGGAAGTTTTCAAAAGGGTTCTTTTGGAAGCCTTATCTGAGATACTCACATGCTTTGCATTAGGCATAATTACTACATGCTTGTCATGTGGATTTCTCAATCGGCATGTGTGGCTAGAACACCCGAGAAAAATCAAAAGGATTGAAATAAGGTAGACTGGATCACCGAGGACTTCGAGTTCGATATCAATGAAGCAGATATCCGAGTGACATTCTAGTGAACCGTGCCTTTCACCAACTCAGTCTTGATTAAATAACTAGATAACGTATCAGTACAGACGACGCAGGAGTAATTGATTTTGATGTTGAACCGACAATTTGCGCATAAATAACTGAGATTTATAATGTTTTGAACTCAGTATTTGACCAGATACTCAATCGAATGCTCTGAAAATCTACAGTAGAATCGAGTATCAGCAGGATAGGCCGTACGACAATCCGTCGTTACCCACCATGGTCGAAAGAGTAGCAAGGAATTGCCACAACCTGCACCTCTCTAAGTCAGGATACCAACGTGACAGGACGACTAAATATTTACGGTACTCACAAGATTCGTAGCTGAATTCTAGCTTAACGATTCAGTAATTGTTTCGCCTCTGTAAAAGTACCGAAAGCAAGTGTTTCAGGCTGTGATAGAAAAGACAAAAGATGAGCTATAACAAAGGCAAAATAATCAATATAGAATTAGACAAATGAGGGCACAAGGGTTGTGACACCTGGATCGGACGCTAGAGATGAAGTACCAGAACATGTTCCGCCTCTATCGTGAGTTCAAATAATTAACGAGAACCAGCCACATGCAAAGACGACGGCAGACCAGCGTCACGTCGGTTCCTGATTATGGCAGTAGTTCCAGAGCAAACTCCATTGGTAATGTTCCGCAGTAGAATGTCAGACGTTGTAACCTTTCGTCTGATGGAAACAGGAGCCACAGTCCTTAGAATCGACCGCAAGTACTGGTCGGCCGTCGCATAGACGAAGGACAGGAAGACGTGCTCAAAAGCAGTCGGAAGCCCTGAAAGCCGCGAGAGATCGCTACACAAATGTATCGATAATAGGTACGGATGATCCTTGACATGAGAAGACGAGGCGTCGCTTTTGTGACTAAGTGATGTGCCTCGCATGGCGGCCTTGCTATGTATCCCAAAATATCAAAATCTGGTGAGAGAACTCAAGGAGAGCTTACGGATTGTATCCATGCCCGCAAATCAGCCCGAGCCATAAATACGAGAATACAGCGATATCGGCAGGAAAAGTAGGGAAAAGTCAAGATGTCATTTCCAAACAATTTGTCATCCTATCAAATTCGCAAGATCTTGATCGAATCAATCCCAGACAAGATAAGATTTTTTCATTTTCGAAGGGGCCGGTCTTCCGAACGGAGTCTTTATCGATATCATGGCAGATTACTCGTCAGACACTTTCAAGCCATTGCTCAAGCGCCTCGTAGAGACTCCGGAATACTTTAGTGCTGAAGATCTCACCGTTGCACTCAACCATCTTTTTACGCCCGGCGCCATTGAACCCACACTGATCGGCGCATTTCTCACTGCCTTACATGTCCATCGCGTTGAACGTAGACCAGAGTCTTTGGCCGCTGCCGCATCAGTGTTGCGTGAAAGGGCTCTCAAAGCTGCTGTAGAGGCTCCTGAAGCGGACTTTGTCGTCGATATTGTTGGGACGGGTGGAGACGGACACAACTTGTTCAATGTTAGCACGACTGCCGCAGTTGTCGCTGCTGGTGCGGGAGCGCGTGTGATCAAGGTTCGCTGTAACGCACTTGATTCATTGTATGTCCGAATGACTGTGTTTTGAAGCATGGTAGCCGCGCCTCGACGTCCTCCTCGGGCTCCGCAGATCTTCTCGAGTCACTAGACTGTCTCTTTACCGCTCCAACACCCGGTACACCGATGCCCCTTCCTCGTGTTCCCTTCACATTTATTCTCGCGCCACATTATCACCCAGCTTTGGCTCAACTCGCGCCTTTCCGCAAGGCCCTTCCCTTCCGCACGATGTTCAATGTTCTCGGGCCGTTGATAAACCCCGCGAACCCACGTGGCATGGTACTTGGCGTCGCAGAACGTGAGATTGGGTCGACATTCGCGCGTTCTTTGCGAGAAGGTGGCGTTGAACGCGCCCTTGTCGTCTGCGGCTTCGAAAGACTTGACGAGATCAGCTGTGCAGGCGAGACGTGGGCTTGGGAACTCCACGAGAACGGCCAAGTAACAGAGACGACATTGTCGCCAGAAATGTTCGGTGTATCGCGGCATCCCTTGAAAGACGTCGTCGGTGGATCGCCCGCAGAGAATGCCGAAACATTCAGAAAGCTCTTGGGGTTACGATCAGGCCACATTGTACCCCAAAAGCTGGTTCCCGTGTTAGACTTTGTGCTTATCAATGCCTCGGCACTACTGGTAGTAGCTGGAATAGCCAAGGATTACAAAGAGGGCACGGCACTAGCAAGGGAAAGTATTCTTTCTGGCAAAGCATGGGCAGCTCTCGACCAATTTAGAGCTGCCGGAAAAGCTGTAGCACAGACAATCGCCTCCAACGGTGAAATGGTATAAAGGATGTATTAACCAAGTTGTATTTTTCTAGTACGATTATGTATTCTATGCTCCAAGGACGGTCACGACGAGAACAGGTCTAACCAGAATTACAATCCTAGTTCTTGCAGCCTGTAACGTTTCTGCTGGAGGTGCCAAGTTCTATGAAGATGATTTTTCGCTGTGGTGCCATGTGCAAATAGTAAGGCTTACATGTAACCATGTTCCCATGTTCGCCAAAACACGATAGCTTTCTCCCCTGCAGTCATCGCCAACGTTTCGTATATGTGATTTCTTGAGTGACACAGTTCTCGTCGAATATCTGATACGATTTGTAGTGGTGCCTTGCCTTCGGCAACTGCTCGGTTTGAGATGTAGTTTGCAGTTTCACCAGCGATGCTTTCCTTATGGTAACTGGAAGACATAATCAACGACTGGGAAGTCGATCTAAGAACTGGAACTTACGAGAGAAGATCGTTGGTAACCGATATCCAGAAGTCCATATCTGCCATAGCCTGGAAACAAGCCACATAATCCACTTGTCGGGATTTCGGGAACAACATAAGGGCAAATGCCACAGCTACCCCTGTGCGATCACGAAGGAACCACGGGAAGCGCGTCGAAGCGCTTGATAATTGCAGTTTTTCCACTGAGGGTTCAATACAAGTCCCTGAGACAAAATCAAATGTGGCGCTGATGATGGAGTTGGCGAAGAAGGCAGGATAGAAGTCGAACATCGCGCGGAGGACAGATGCCAGGCGATCAAGAACTGGGTCGAGTTGGGGTAGATTTCGGATAAAGCGTTCTTGGAATGCGACGTATGCTGTGATGTCCTTCGACGATACATCGTCAATGTAGATTAAACACCTAGTAGGGCGTGAAAACCATGAGTCTGTATTGGAAAGGAAGAAATCGAGCCTCTAACGTACCAGTTGTACAATGCTATGTGTTTTTTCTCATCAAATGTGCAATCATGATATGCCAGCTAGAACAGTAAATTGTCATCATCACTGCGTCATATATACTAGAAGAGACGAACCTCTATCAGGCTTGCAGCTAGGTGCAGGATCTTGCTCATATGATTGGCCGGAAGTCTATGGGCTTCTATTTCGTTTCGCATGAACTCTTCAAGTTCTTTATTGGTGGCACGCGGCGAGGAATAATATGTTGAAACCATTTCATGATCGTTGAGGAAACTTTTGAGAATAGTCGTTATGTCCTCATCTTGAGAAACAATCAGCATGTATAGTGTCAGAAAAAAGAAGTACGGACTTTGCTCTGAAGACGTCCACGAAACACTAAGGCGACCAGGCATGATGTAGAAAATACGTGTAATAAAGTCGACCAGAGACTCGCGAGAGATGTTTTAGGTTTCACGAATATGAGAATAGCTATCGTACTTAGTACACAGTGTAGCAACCTTTATAGGATCTCTCCTCGGGCAAATCATGATCACAACGCTCGGGTTTCAGGGGAATAAGTACATTCCGCATTTACAGGAGCACAGTTTCGGCTACCTTACAGGTCGCACGTATCTTGCTGTAGGACCCCAAATCCCGCTTCGCTGTATCTTGTACGTACAGAGATCCCGCGAGATATTGAATAGGAAAATATTTGATATCCTACTTACTGCGTACCGTGCGTCAATTCAGAAGCAGCTTGAAGGCGACTCTTCCGAGTCCAACTTGAAACTCCCGACTGTCTGTAGCCGGCTCTTCAAGTTGGCTACAACTTCGAGTCACATTACTCACAGGGATAAAACGATGCCGAAACAGGAATTTTCAACTAGCGTATCATAGGCGATAATTCGTCCGAATATCCATTACAGTATCACTGTTTTAGAAGCTTGTGTGTGCTTGCCCTCCATTTCCGCCCGGCTTCTAGTAGTCCGATATACTACTTGTGTTCGTTGAAAAGATTAGCGCTAGGACAACAATCAAAATTCGAGGCCTGTCCATCGATACAAAAATGAGTATACTCAATTACTATCGTGGTTCAAGGAAACTGACCGTTAAATTAGAAAGATCCTATAAAAAAGGATCGTCTATGAATCAGGAGTGCACGCCACACATGTTGGTCGATTGGGCCCTAGTATGGAGTCAGGTATGTAGATCATGTGTATTCAAGGGATATCCAAGAAAAGTATCGGAGATACGAGGTCATATCTTGCGTGTAATAGTCCATCTGTTGATGCAGACCCGGGTATATGACGATCCTTATTAAGGTCCCTTGGGGTTCGGAACAAGCGCCCGGCGTCTTCTCACGTCACGGTCGTGCAGCCGCCACGACGCGGATCAAGTTACACTGACCTACGACAGCGTAACCGGCCCGCCGGTCCACCGGAGACAGACGCCTTCAAACTACTACCACATATGCGGCAAACCTCCGAGTCGGCAACACCAGGTTCGTCCACGTTGCGTAATGTTCTAGAGGTTGTTACTTATTGAGAATACGGTTTTGGTGGAGCACCCCGGACCGATAACGTTGTTGATCTTTTTTCGCAAACTTGGGAGAGCATTTAGTCATTTCCGACATCGCGGACGGGCCTACATATCAAAATGCTTTGTAACAATATACAGAAGTAGTTCTGAGTGTTCCAATGATACAGTATCACACATACGTTTTTTGCTAATACAGCATCGACTCATCTCCAATCTTCAATGCAACTTGAATGTCAAATGATTCGGAGTTGGGAATAGTCAAGTCAATCAACGGCGTGCAACCAGATAAGTATGTTCCTTCATTGTGAATGCCAAGAACGAAGAAATTAATCGGGTTCCAACTTAATCAAAATCAAAGTGTGTGGTCCAACTGCTACTCGGCTTTCTAATACCCCATCTGCCCTATCTAGAGGTGCCATTGTTGGTATTATTATAGAGCTATAGTAGCGGTACTTTGGCTTGTCGAGATCATGGCTCTCCTTTATCATTTATGTTGCAAAACATAGCAAGCAGTTCCATGAAAGTCGTCACGTCAGTCGACATTCTCATTTACTAAAGCAGGGTTTTTAACTGATATCATCGTACACTGAAGCGAGAAAAGCAAGCGAAATCTCCATCTCACCGAGGAGTGCGATTCAATCATCAGTCTCATCGCCTGTGGGTATCCAGCCTCAAATTTACCCTAGCCCTGTTTCTGGAACCTAAAAGGCCACAGAGGTGAAAATAAAGAGATAGGTTCGTCGAACCCAGTATTTTAGACCTTCTCCGTCTGAGAGGCTCAGGAGTTCTTTTCAATCGTGTACATATTCATATTACTATTGGTGATCTCTCTATGTCTTCTGTTGTCTCCGTCCATAGCCCCGGCAACTCTGGCTGGAGCAATGACAGAAGAGCCCTGTAGACATGGTCAAAGGGAGCAGGACTAGAGTCTTGTCTGCGCACTGCCAGGTCGGCACGATGTGCCGTGAGCCTATGCTCTGTGTCGTCCGCTGGGCATTCGTCGTCGATGAAGATGGATCATCGATGTGTGCAAAGTCAAAAAACCAGATGTCACTCCACCCATAGTACAAGCCCATACCAATGTATGGGGTTCAACACAGAGTCGAATATTTATAATGCTGATCACGCTCGACAGTCATGTCAGGAATAGCAGTGAACGTGATGGCTGCGCTGCGGCTCTATAATTCGAGACCGCCACAGCTGTAACTGCCATAATCATGGTCTCATAGGTTTCAATCGATCCCAGTCTGGGGTGTACTGATTAGCAACACATCAAAAGAAGCAATCTCACATACTAGTAGAATGCAACAGATACCTTGGCAGTAAGAGCCGCCATTGAGGATACCATACTATTGACAGAAATCACGAAGTTCAGTTCTGTGGTATCCGCCGTGGGGTACAGGGCGGCAAGGTACAGAAAAACGGGGAACACTAGATCTGCAAGCCGCACAAATTGCCAGAATTCCAATAGTGGTTTTCCTTTTGTGGAGGAATGTCAGGACCTATGTCTAAAGCCGACGGACCTGTGATACGTACGAGTCAATTCAAGTTGTACCTTGTATCCCGTAAGAATCGATTGGATTAGATGACAGGTAAAGTTCTGGAATTGTTGGCCTCAAGGTACAGAAAAACGGGGAACACTAGATCTGCAAGCCGCACAAATTGCCATAGTTCCAATAGTGTTTTTCCCTTTGTGGAGAAATGTCAGGACCTATATCTAAAACCGACAGACCTGTGATATGTACGCGTTGTACCTTGTATCCCGTAAGAATCGATTAGATTAGATATCAGGAACGGGGGAATGCTCATCTATGGATAGAGAGAATTACAAACCGGCATTTGATTCTTCGTGACAAACGTCGTATCCTATTTAGAGCCTGGAAACAAGTGTATTACTCAAAACACGTAATGGTGTCCAGGGGCGGGGTTATATGTAATGTCGCAGGGTTTTTCGTTGTCTTCGGCGAAAACAGGCACGCGATTGTGGCTCTTTCGACTAAAAGCCCGGCTGCTGGGGCCCAGTTTTCTGTTCTATACCCAATAGGAAAACGGCATAGATTCGGTCGCATTTGTTTTCCGCAGCATTAAAGCCATGAGGTCGGGCTCAAGACCACATGTCTTGACTCGGAGCTTTTTTCAAAAACAGAAAATTGAGAGTACAGCCGAATGCATACATAGAAAATTCAAAGAGCAAAATCAAGGTACTTGATTCAGTCCGTGAATCTCCTTGCATCTCGCATGAGATGTCAAGCTTTGATGAGGAGGCATACGTCAATTGCGCATTGTCTTCAGGCTGCCGGTGATCATCGTGTTACGTCCGCGAAATACGTACATAGGTGTTGTGTCGGACAAAAAAATGGTGGCACAAGGGGGAAGGGAGGCATGTGTTTGAATTGGCGTCGAAATGAAAGTCATTGACAAATCTCATGCAGCTTGATTTCATGAAATATGTCCGAATATCACTTGCCAGAATCGATATCAATCACTTTTGTCGAATAAAAACCTACCTAGTAGTATGTTCTTTCCACATGTTAACTTTGAAGTACAGCACCCGGGTGAAATCATTAAGACTGAGTTTTTTCTGAAGCCCGTGAAGTACGTCTGTTGGGTCTTGATTTACTGAGTTTGAGACAAAAATGGATGCGCGATAATGGATCCGCGCTTTTTTCAGTACAACGTTGGCGATTGGACTTTCCCAGCAGCCCCCTGTGAGGTATGAGTTTGTCGTCCATCTCGGAGGTTAGCTGAATGGTACGAGAATATAGAAATCCAGATAGGTTTCTGAGTCATGCGACAAAAAGTTGACTTGCCCTCGGCAGAGACCGGCATTTTCGGTGTTTCTCGGCTGACGACTGAGCTTTAACGCACCTAAAAAAATAATGTGTGCTATAGTACTTGTGATGCAGTGAGTCATATATGTCAGTGCGCATAAGGACCAGCACGGTAGATCCGGTTGCTGTGCGCAGGAACGAGCAAAAGTTGCAGAACATCTAAAGCGATTCGGAGTAGGCACTACTAGAGACTAAGAGTGTTGACTAAGTACTTAGCACATGTACCCACCAATAAGCTTGACAGACCATGTCCTCACCATACCTATGAATTACTAACATAGCATGTAGCGAGCTGAATAAGCAATTGAGTGCCTGCAGCCATGCTGAGCATCGGCGGGGATCGCGGTAACTCTGAAACTACGATCACGGCCGGCCCCGACCTCGATAGCCTCGAACTGACTACTTATGTATGAATGACCATGACAAAAGGCGCTGGGGGATAAACTACATATTGTGTTGAACACCCCTGCGCCTATAGTATGTCACATATGAAACCATATTGTCATTCAGTACGGCGTGGCAAGTCCTGGCAAGTCATACTGAGTCCACTGAGGATTTTTAAAGGAAAAATTCAAAGTCTACGCGTGGACATATGTGATATATGTCAGTGCGCAAGAGCGAACAAATCGTATTTTCCGAGTCAACCCTTCGCTGCTGGCTGCAGCTGGCAATAGCCCTTGCGCATCAATAAGTATAATTCTTAATCATACTATAGAATTCCCTCCCTGTCCATAGATATCTAGATATGTACAATTATATCCAGCCCAGAGCTGAAATGCTTGGTCGGCAGATAAGAAACAACGATTGTATCCGACCTCGACGGCCTGGTGGGTTTGTTCGGTGTACATTCATATAGGGTATAAGTCTGGCCCGTCGAGGTCACCCGCACCGTCCCAGCCTCTGCACCATACTGCACGGGCCATACTGCAAGGGATGTCATCTCGAAAACGCGGTATATGCAGGAAAAAGGGAAGAAAGGAAGAAGGAAAGGAGGGAGTAAAGAAGACGCAGATGCTGCTCCGGCGCGAGCAACCGATCGTATGGGCTGTGCGTGGGGTGTACCTGCATGAACGTGAGGTTGCGGCGCGGAGGATGGATGATATCAAATACTACATACTTTTTGCAAGTGGCATGTCAGTACGGTCTACGGCCCTCATCGAAGCAGGACAATCGTAAGCAAGCTTGACGCGTCATCGATTTGGTCGTGAATCAACGAACTTCGAAAGAAAGAGGAAAGATAGAATGTATACGAAGGACAAACTTCTCTCCTCAGCACAACGTCATTAGTGACCGTGCTTTTCCATCATAACGGAGGGTTGCCGCGTCCATAAACACTGAAAGAGACTCAAAGGAGCGATCCGAGTGGCGCGAGGATATAACTAGAGTGTTGTTTTACCTATTAAGAATGAGGCCCAAATGCCAAGATTTAACGCGACATTCATGGCGAATGATGAGATGAGAGTTTACTTCAATGGCTCGTAGGCTCGTATAAGTCGCAGAGCCGGTTTTCGGCATCTCCCGGACACAGTTCAAGGTTGAACATAAAGTGAAAGACACACGTGGAACGAATGTAACACGAAGTAAGTTTAGCATACTTATCGAGCTAATTTCAGTCTGACTGTTCGTTCGTCCTGGCATCCCGATACTTACCTGAAAGAAGGACTCGGTTGCAGTTGCGCATGTAATTGATTGTCAGCCGCCTTGACCAACTCTTAGATGATCACTGTTGCACACTTATATCCAAACGTTATCACTATCCATCATGACACAAGTGCACACTCATCTAGAAAGAAGGTGCTGAAATGGTGCAAGGATGACGACCATCTGGCAAAGACCGGTGCTTTTGGCAGGACCATAGCACAGCGACTTTCGCTTGCTTGGCTACCGTTGGACATCGATATCATACCAGGCGTCGATAGCATAGTAACAAAGGTCTCCCGGACAAGCACGACTACTATCACTGATTCATCCACCCCCGATTCTGATATGATTCGCTGTCCTCCTAGCTGATCATCAGTTTTAGCATAAGTCTTTCCACGCTTTCACGCTGCTAAACCATTTTTGCTATAGTATCAGTCATGATTTTTAGGACGACAGAATGACACAAGTATCTGGATCCAGTGACACCAGCTCAGACACGGATAATTGCGGGGCGGGGATGTCACCGTTGTAATCATGACTGATGTCGTTTTCAAACTGACATAGAATTGGAGGGCTCTCATTATAAGGCCGACCTTGAGTCCCTACTTCGACTCGCATAATTCACTTCCCCAATCATGTCATCCACTTTTCGACCTCTATTCCCACTGAATGACACATTAGGCGCCATATTTATAGGTGCCACCCTTACTGGAATGTACGCTTTCATCATTACATAACTAGTCGAATGTCGTTGACCCACCCACTTTGTATTGTATTCTTCCAGCCTATACGGTATAACATGTGTGCAGTCCTACACGTACTTCAAGAACAATAATCGAGACAAGCTGTGGTTCAAGGGAGTGGTATGTAGCGTCCCTTTCGTATCATCCTTCTTCAACTGATCGACCGGTTTAATAGATATCTCTTCTCTGGTAAGCACAACCGTCTTCTCGGATGCTCATGGAACCATCTGACTACACCGTCCGTCCATCAGGATACTGGACACGCTTCACCAAGCTTTGGTCACTCAAAACATGTACCTTTCCCTGATCTCTGACTTTGGAAATTATGATGTTCTTGAATCAGCCAATTCGCAAGTCTCATTATCTTGAAATTTTTTGGAATCTACTCATCTGAATTGCGTGGATCTCATAGGAATGACGCCGTGTGTAGTACATTCCAATCAAGGGGCCGTGATTGATTGGTTCTGATTTGGTAGGACTCAGTCTTTGTTTATGTCTCGGTGAGTTGGCTTCTTTCACAAAAGCGTACTAAGGACCATTTTTTTTTGAATCAAATCTTATTACGCACTCGGCTCATACTAAGGACTATCTAGGAAATCAGTGACTTGATCATCAGAGGGTACGTGACTTGCATTGCGAGGATCATGATCATCTTGTTGATAACATCAATTCCAGCATTTTTGGGTGGCGTGTCTGGATTTGTATGTGTTCCACTCAAATTAGAAATCGGTCATGCTGAAGTACCTTACATAGTATCGGAGAGAAATATCCCCATCACCATTTGTATCGTAAGTCTCGATCTTCATTTCCCCTGCAATTGAGGTTGATCAAAACAGGCTGCAACGTCTCTTCTATCCTTTGGTATGGTTTCATCTTGTCAAAAATAGAAAGGTGAATTCCTCACTGCGTCTTCATCAACCATAAGGATCTATCCTGGGTGAGAGTAGGAGTTTCCTGTACGACTGAGCCTTACTAAGATTACTTCCCAGCATTTGTTCATACGTGCGTCTGCGCTGAGTCCTTCTGAGTCCTGAAAATGATTTTGCGTTACTCCTACATTGTTGCTTTTGCAGAAACGTCAATGGAAACCTTGGATTCTTCCTTAAAGTCTCCGTAAGTCAGTCAAAGCCTAAACCGTAAATTGACTCTCTTATTTATTGCTAGTACTTTCTCTATATGGGATTGGCAAGTGGGATGGTAGCGGACGTGTTCATTGCAGTCTTTCTCTGCATCAATCTGTGGCGGCGGCGTTCTGGATTGAAAAAGTGCGTTTTTGATGAAAACCATCCGACACTCTGAAGCTCATTCTTAAATCCAGATCAGAATCGATTGTGAGAACGCTTATGATGTACTCTATCAATACAGGTGAAGATATCCGTCGCCTGACGTCCTACTGGCATTGACATCAGCTCGTATCTATATCAGCTCTTCTCACAACGTATGTTTCTACAGTCTTTCCTCTCCCCAAGAAGGCACTCTGATGTTTTTAGCATCTCTCATATGGCCTGCCTCATCACCTACGCTGTCATGCATGACAATTTCGTATGGCTGGCGATCTACCACATACTCAGCAAATGTAAAAAATTCTTTCTCATAACACCTTGTATGCCGTCCCTGACATACAATTAAACAAGTGTTTCTCAACAGCCTCCTCGCATCCTTGAACAAAAGAGACGCACTGTATGATAAAGGCGATACCATTTCTATACTTTCATCCTCGAGTATGAATTTCAGTCCGGGGTCACGGGGTTCTGGAATTCCCGTGGTTCTCAGTAATACTACCGTTGAGGAAGGATCGAAATTATGAGGTTGGAAACGTTGCGTCACAAAAGTCTCATCAGACTCGCTCAGATGGCAATTCTTACGTATCTGTTGGCCGTGATGAAAACTACCGTTCCGAATTGTAATCGTACATACACCCGGTCCCCTCCCAAAGTCATGTCAGTACATTCCAGAATTGTCGTAGATGAAATATATCAGAATGTTATCTGTTTGCCACAATCAAGCGCCTTTGTCAAGAAAAGCGCTCACTGTCCTTCAATGTCCGATTGGAATTATGATGACATCAGATGACAGTCGATCTAGATAGTGATTGGGAAGAACGGAGCACTTTCTGGAGGATCCCTGTTTGTGACACGGCACTTACAAAATTTTTGGTTTCAGCGCTTCCCATCTCCCTGGATGTGCTTAGAACATGTTTTAGGATATTTGGAGCATGATGGTGCCAGGTTGAAATTTACAAATTACGCTCGCCCACTGTCCTTAAGCCCCCGATTGGAATTACCTGACCGGTTGAATTTAGAGTCGCCGAGATTCAAAACACAGAGGCAAGATAGGACGCACGATACATAATGAATGCATAGATATATAATGGATGTGTGCTCGATTTTCAGCACAGCATTAGCAACTGCGCTCTCACACGCTAAAATCTATCTGATCGGCGGCTCCGACTCGGATGTTAGCTAAATGGTATCGCTATTGACGATCTGGAGATGTGATTTTCCCGACGGGAGCATTATTGCTATGAGCGTAAGAATTTCCGAATCATGCGGTGTGTACTACGCCCACTGGCATAAGGTCGAACAGGAGCGTAGCATTTCCGGCGTTTTCTGGCCAGGGTTGGTGCCATGTGTGTCCATTAAACAAGAAACGGCCGGCGATGACCATGGTGTCCATGTCCAGACAAACAGAAGAGAACGGGCTGTGTTATCTATGTCCATTTCCATTGAACAGAAAAATCAAAACAACACGCGGTGACCGTGATATCTAACAATCTATCAGACACAAATTCTTTCTGAAGCATATAAAGCCCGTGTTAGACGACCGGTCAAGGGCCAAGTTTTCCACTGCCGTGAATTACTTGAGTCTGCTCACTGGCAGCGGCTCGGACAACGGGTGAATGGGACAGAAAGGAGAGGAGGGAAACAAGGTTTCTCGGCTTGTACCCGGCAGACGCTGAGTGTAAAATGACTCGGACCCCGCGACGTCGACGCGCTAGAGTCGTCCACTGAATAGAGAATAAAAAAGTCTATGCACTGGCATAGATGTACACGTATACTTACTAGTATGTCAGCGCATTATGGCACAAAAACACCTCATCTCATCGCGTCCGAGTCGGGACCAAGTACTATTCACTCATACACTTACATCGCGACGTATAATGTATATCCTCGTACATATCAGGCGACCCAGTATGTCTGAGTCACGCCTGAGACGAACAAGATTCAATAGAAACTGTATTTAGTCCCGATCGAGATGTTCTTGCCAGTGTGCGATCAAAGACTTTGTTTTAATTTTTATTCAATTACGATGCTTACCCCCTGATATCGTTGCCAGTGAATGCTGATATGTACACTGCAGGGATTCGGGTTCTATTGAATGTTGTTCCGATCGGGCTCAGGCTTAGCAGGTTTAACTTAGGTTTGCGAGTCGGCAGTCTGCCAGGCTTGACATACGAAAGGGAGGCTGTTGGTAAGGTTGCCAATTAATGCCCAGGGTCACTATGGATTTGCTAGGGATCCGATATACTGGCAGTGTATTCAGTACTTGGTCACGATTCAAATGAGTGTGCAATAAAAGACTTTTTTAAAATTTTATGCGGTTACTTATCCCTTGATATCGTTGCCATGAATGCTGATATGTATGTACACTGCACTGTGCAGGATCGCCGATCCCCAGCAAATATATTACGCCGTTTGGGACGTATATCTTCCCCGTACATACCGTATGTCAAACCCAGACTCGCAAGCCTGAGCCGAACAAGAGTCCAATATCTGTATGATCATGTGCGCCAACAGGGAGACTTGCATCGCGACGCATATTGTATGTCAAGCCTGGTAGACTGCTCAGGCTGTGTGGGTAGACTGCAGACTCGCAAACCTGAGCCGAACAAGAGTCCAATATCTGTATGATCATGGTGCGCCAACAGGGGGGCTTGCATCGCGACGCATATTGTATGTCAAGCCTGGTAGACTGTGTGGGTAGACTGTAGACTCGCAAGGAGCCGAAAAAAACTCAATCGAACTCCAACCCCTGCAGTGTATGTATCAAGTCAGTGCGCCAACAGGGAGGCTTGCATCGCGACGCGATGCATATCTTCCTCATCATACCCGCCAGACCGCAAACTCGCCTAAGCCGCCTAAACCGAACAACCCTCAATCAAACTCTGTACATAAGGGACTTGCATCGCGACGCCGTATGTACCTGTATGTACATACCGTACGTCAACGCGCCGGCGCCTACATAAACTGAAGCAGGGGGTTAAAGGCGAATCAAAGTCGCAATGTGACTACTTATGGACAATGGCTATGGCTATGGCTATGCTGAGCGAACACACCGCGAGCCCGAGTCGGAGTCGGCCTACTAGTACATACACACTCGAGCGTCCGAGCGCGTCCATTCGCATCGTACGAACTATGTATCATACGTCCTATCATACACATCACTTCCAAATATCAACCCCGGAGCCGAACACCGCGAATCCTCATCCTCCAAGTCCGCATCACTCGTCGGCGGCGCGCGCCAAGGTTCCAGTGTAGGGGGCGGCATACATAGGGTAGCATCCAATTTATCCAGTTATGTATGAGCGCTGAGCCTAGACGTTCGCGCCAAGTCTAAGAGGCGAGGACACCAAACCCGCGGTCGTGCCTGACGGCGACGGCGTCGGGGCTGGTGGACTTGTTCGGCATGCGCTCCCAGATGGGGTCTACGTCCGGCCCGTCGAGGTCGCCGGCGCCGTCCCAGCCCCAGCACCATACTGTGTGTGGGAGGGGGGGTTAGTGAGGATAAGATACACGAAGAAAAAAAAAACGAAAATCACAGAAAGAAAGGAACGTAAATGAGGAATATGAAGCAAGGAAACGAAAAACACGGAAATGAGAAACGAGAAACGAAAATGAGAGACACAATGCAAAGAAACGAAAACGAGACACAAAGCAGTGAAACGAAAGACAAGAAACGAACACGGACAACATAGAGCAAAGAAACGAGAAACAAAAAACGAGAGACACGAAGCAAAGAAGCGAAGAAACACGCGAAGAAAACGAGAGACACAAAGCAGTGAAACGAAAGACAAGAAACGAAAACGAGGAACATAGAGCAAAAAAACGAGAGACGAGAAACTAAAACGAGATACACGCGAAGACGAGAAACGAAGGAACACGCGAAGACAACGAGAAACGAGAACGAGAAACACGGAAATAAGAAACGAAAACGAGAAACACGAAGCAAAGGAACAAAGAAACACGAAGCAAAGAAACGAAGAAACACGAAGCAGAAACGAAGAAACACGAAACAGAATCAAAGAAACACTCAGGAAAGAAAAAAAGAAACACGAAGCAGAAACGAAATTCACGAAACATGAAAAAAAACGAAGAAAAAAAAACGAAGAAACGAAAACGAAGAGGGAGAGGGAACGGGGAAGCAGGAGACGCACCGTGCTCGGCACGAGGGGCTCGGACACAAAGCAAGCAAACGAAAAATAAGAAACGAGAAACGAGAAACATAAAGCAGAGAAATGAGAAATGAGAAACGAGGAACGAGAAACGAAAAGCGAGAGACACGAAGCAAAGAAGCGAAGAAACACGCGAAGAAAACGAGAGACACAACGCAGTGAAACGAAAAACAAGAAACGAAAACGAAGAACATAAAGCAAAACACGGAAACAGGAAAGGAAAACACGGAAACAGGAAAGGAAAACACGGAAACAGGAAACGAAAACGAGGAACATAAAGCAAAACACGGAAACAGGAAACGAAAACGAAAACCACGAAGCAAAGAAACAAAGAAACACGAAGCAGAAACGAAGAAACACTCAGGAAAGAAACGAGAAACACGAAGCAGAAACGAAGAAACACTCAGGAAAGAAACGAAATTCACGAAACACGAAACACGGAAAAAAACCAAGAAACGAAAACGAAGGCGGAGACGCACCGTGCTCGGCACGAGGGGCTCGCTCTCTGGGGCGAAGAGACGATCGCGGGGCCGAACCAGCGCGGAGAGAAAACGCAGGAAACGAACACGGCAACAAGAAACGAGAAACGAGAGGCATAAAACGAAACACACAAACAAGAAACGAAAACGACGGGGAGAGACGAAAGGAACGCGGAGACGCACCGTGCTCGGGCCCAGGTACAAACTCGAGTGGCTCGCTCTCCTCCGGCGCGAACAGACGATCGTGGGGGCCGAACCACGCGCGGTCCTGTGGGTCCGTGCGGGGGTCGTCGGGGAGGCCGCCGAGGCGCGTGTAGCCGCGTATGAGCGTGAGGTTGCGGCGCGGGGGGTGTATGATGTCGAATACTTTCTGCGTGGGGGCGTCAGTTGCGGAGAGGAAGCGGAAGAGAGAGAGCGCCGCTCACCCGATCATACGCGAGCTTGACGCGGGGGACCATCATGATGCGGCCGTAGCCCGCCTCCCAGTAGTCGTTGCATATAAGGCTGCACTCGCTGGCGCTGCACTCGCCCTCGGTGATGCGGGCCATGCGGAAGCGGACGTGCGGGGGCGTGTAGAAGGGCGCGGGGTCGAGGACGGCGATGCCGTTCCAGCAGGACTGGACCTGCACGGGGAGGTGGCGCTGGAAGCGCGCGGACGCGGCGGGGTCGTGGAAGATGCGCTCGAAGGGGGCGTTCTCGAGCGCGGTGCCGTTGATGTCGCGCGCGACCCAGTTGTCGTAGAACACGGGCGCGCCGAGCTCGGAGTGGTACATGTAGTCGGCGGCGCAGGTGATGCCGGCGTTGTTGGTGCGGGACTGGAAGATGAGCTCGAGGAGGTCGTCGACGCAGGGGAGGACGTCGTTCATGAAGATGATGGAGTCGAAGTATTCGGAGGCGGAGTCGCGCAGCTCGAGGAGGGGCACGAAGGCGGCGTTGCGCACCTCGGCGAGGTACTCGATGCGGTGGTTGAATGCGCCGCGGGTGCGCATGCTGCTGCGGATGGTGATGCGGAGGCCGACGCTGCGTGTCAAAGCGTCGAAGATGCGGAGGAGGGCCTTGGTCTGGTCGGAGGAGCCGTTCTCGTAGATGGAGATGTAGACGTTGTGGTAGCCGAGGACGGCGGCGACGCGGAAGAGGGTGGAGAAGAGGTCGGGGATGACGGAGAAGGAGTTGTAGAGGTTGATGGCGAAGAAGTATTTGTGCGGGCTCGGGGCGGGCGGGAGGGCGCCGCGGTCGTCGTGCGGCGAGAACCAGGAGGCGCGCGGGCGCGGGCGGTGAGCGACGAGGGGGGCGTAGCGGTCGAGCGCCTGGCGGGCGTACAGCGGCTGGGCGTGCCGCGTGCATTCCTTGGTGTGGTACGGCGAGAGCGAGGTCAGCAGCTGGAGGACGCGGGCGCGCTGCTCGAGCGTCGGCAGCTGCACCGGCTGGCGGCTTTGTTGGTGCGACTTTGGGTGGACGTGCTGCGGGGCGGGCAGCGACCACGGGAAGAAGCGCGAGACGACGACGCCGAAGAGGACGCCGAGGGCGAGCGCGAGCGGGGCGGGCAGCCGCATGGTGGTGGGAAGAAAAGAAAAGGTTGATGTAATAAATGCTAATTAGCCGACGACCTTTTTTCCATTCACCATGCAACGACGACCGCGCGGACTCGCACACATCGCCGCGCCCTCGCACCACCCGCTCACGATGGCCCACGACGCCACCGAAAAGGCCTCCAGCCTCGCACACCGCACCCACCGCATCTGGCTCATCCTCGTCGTCCTCCTCTGCGTCATCACATTCACACACTACGCCTTCCCCGCCAGCACTCCCCCGGTGCGCACCCGCATCTCGCTGGCAGACCTCCACCCCAAGAACTACTTCAACGACACCGACCCCAACCCGTTTGAGTTTTGCCCCGTCTATGGCCCCGGCGACGCGCTCGCCGCCAAGTACGGCCCGCAGGTCCTCTCGAAGATCGTCATGCACGCAGGCAGCGGCGAGCGCATCCAGCGCGTCATACACAAGGCCCTGGCCGGCGAGCCAGTCACCATCAGCATCATCGGCGGCTCAGGCGCGTGCGCTTTCTCTTCTTCGTACTCATACTCACACCCGCACAGTGTCTGCATGCCACGGCGCAGGCGACGACCCCGTCGCGCCAGACTGCTACCCCGCGCGCTTCTTCGAGTGGTGGAACTCCATCTTCCCGCACCCCGCGACAGAACTCACAAACGGCGCGATGCGCCGCACCAACTCGGGCTACTTTGGCTACTGCAGCGCCCACCACATCCCCGACGCCACCGACCTCGTCATCATCGAGCTCGACAGCGACGACACCACGTGCGTGTGTCCCCCCAGCTGTACTTTACTTACTAACGCCCCGCGCAGCGACCCCTCCACGCTCGACACATTCGAGACCCTCGTCCGCTCCCTCCTCCTCCGTCCCGACCACCCCGCCCTCCTCCTCCTAGGCCACTTCAACCCACAAACGCACACAATCTACGGCTTCGCCGGCCCCGAACACACACACAACATCGTCGCGCAATTCTACGACGTCCCGCACCTCAGCACGCGCGCGATCCACTACCCCCCCTACATCCTCTCCCCCGCCTCCATCGCCCCCTTCTTCGTCGACCCCGTCCTCGCCAGCCCCGCGGGCCACGCCGTCCTCTCCGACGCCCTCGCGTCGTACCTCCAGTCCCAGATCTGCCGCGTCTGGGCCATCGCGCGCGGCGCCTCCTTCCCCGCATACACATCCGCCCCCGCAGCCCCGGGCACACCACCCGGGCTCTTCGGCGGCGTCGGCCAGCGCATGCCCGGCGAGAACCC
>JAGGAW010000023.1:27944-45348 GCA_017657375.1 Termitomyces sp. T27 | reverse complement strand
GGAAAGAGAGTCAACCAAGGGTAGTTCATGCAGAAGGTAATGAATTTCGATGTCACAGGGTTCCAGGACCTCGGACACAGCTCGGCATTTGCTCCCGACCTTCCTAAAACAGACCTGACCCTAGAGGACAACGGTATCACGTAACAACACTAAGATACTCACACAGATAAGTACATAGTCGCGTCCATCATAGCTGCCGTCGGCTCCGACAAGAAGTAAGTATAAGTAGAAGTCCGTACATAAGTATACTTATTTGAACCATGGTAATCGGGATCGGAGGGAGAACAAAACATAGACAAAAGAGCACGGGAATCATACATATGTGAGCCATCATATGGATGTGAGTCCGTCCTCCCAATGCTGTTGTACTTTACCCATTGCTGCATCCAAGCGGAGTCTAAGGGTAGACCACAGATCTCGTATTTTCACCTCTGGTCCTTCTGGGAAGAACTTGACCTCAGAATCCATCATGAGTTCCTTGTCGAGCGTGATGTGGTGACGCTGCGACATTGAGTGCCACATGCTTTCTCCCGTAACCTGAAAATCGTAGGGAAGCTATGTCGCGTCAGATCGTGAGCCCCAGGAAGGTTCAGCGCAATAGAAGGAAATATACCTCTTTATAGACCAGCTGCGTCTCACGCATCGCATCGTGTAGTAATACCAAGGAGTCTGGACCAGAGTAAAATGACATGTCCGGGGTACACGTAGGCGTAACTCACCGTAATTGTACACGATGAAACAAGGCTCAATATCTCCCCTTGACACACCTATGATAGAAGGGATGGTGACTAGAGACCATCTGGTTCAGAGGCAACGCCACAATCAGTTTTTTTTAGCGAAGAGAGGTACTGATAAGTCATACAAACAACGGTAATAGCCCATAAGAAATTTTTCGAAGAACTGGCAATGAGAGGATGTTTAGTTGGGGCTCGACAGTCGGACCAGAGAGTAACGTCCAACCTCAACTTGCTTACATTTCTGTTCCTCGCCTTTCCTTTCCCTTTCCTTTTACCGAAATCCTGTTTTATTACATACCGTCCTTGGTACGGCACCAAAAGATAATATGATTCTGAATACGAGTCATGCTGCAACTCGCGTGCACCGTGCGTGAAATATGTTTCTGCCTCGGAGGGCTCGATCTTCGAGATGGCGGTAGGTATGAACACATTCATCAAGAGAAAGTTATTTTGGGACTCACTACATGGAGCATTGTGGGATGCGGTGTCGGGCTCTCTTCCTTATGTATTGTTGGATATACTGCGGGAGATGGATACGATTTAAGTTAATACGTATTAAATGTGGATCTAGAACTCGTACTCGACATTTTGCAAGTGATTTTAGGTCAAGGAAATTGGTGGCAAATCGAGAGGAGTGGGTTTAGGGAAAATTCCTTATCTCTGACACAGCAAATTGCGATTTGGATCTGGAAATATCAAACCATCATCATAGTAAAGTAACGTAGTCAGCGCCCAAGTTGATTTGTTGACCACAAGGATGTTCTCACCAGTGTAGTTTATACCCTTGTACAAATGCCTCGATCTTTATCCGGTTTTACAAAACAAAGCCACTGGGATAAATCAAGAGTAGTGGATCAGTAGAGAATCTGTATTCTGTGAACTGAAGTTCGTTTAGCGCCAGCACTGCAGGCTCAAACGAGACGAGACACAACGGTCTCGATGTTATAGATGTGGGAGAGAGCCTGTCTCAGCCGCAAACGTGGAAACCTGACAGAACTCGACGAAAGTAGCACCACATTGCCAGCTGAAGAGTGGACTCATCACGGGGACAAACTTGAGGCTGTGCATGAACTTGAAGTCTGCCAGTATTCGTGTGATGTAGGCGCGCACTGGCACGGGCGTACTTACATTAGAGTAAAGTAACCGAGTAGAATTGGAGAAAATCGTCAGCTGTCATCTTTATCGCACGCGCTCTCCATTTGTTTAGTTGATGGCGAAACTTTTGAAACGGAACCAACCCAAGCCGCTCGAATGATACTTACGAGACGTCCAAATTGGGGACTTCTGACACTGGATAAGTATAATTGTCATTTTGGATTGGCCAACAGGGCAGTCTATAGATCTATCTTTCTTTCTAATTTATTGAGGAAGCCAAAAAACGATCATCAATTCAAAGATGAGACCGGAGGAAGGCATATCTATGATAAAGGAAATAAAGATAATAGAAGTACAACAACAACAGTATATCGTGTGTGTCTAAGGGTGGTGAGTATGAGGAAGATGAATACAAGTTCTAAAAGCCATCCAATAGAATACGTGTGGGCCGTAAGAAAGATAAGGTTGAAATGAGAGATATGGACTGGATACAAAATGTATCACGAAATGTTGAAGGAAACGGTGGAGAGACGGTGAGAAGGTGGCCCCGGATGGGAACGAGGCGCATATGACATGGATGATAGATATTATTTCTTGAGAATGCGCTCCATGCGCTCCAAGATTTCGTCAACACCACGGATGAGGAGTGTAACGCGACGAGGGAAGATGACAGGAGGTGCTTGTGGGTCTGCATAGTTTTGTTCGAGGAGAGCGCGTTCAAGCGCGATGGGGAGGCTGAGTGTAATGCGGGTGAGTTGGATGGTGAGTCGCGAGCGACCCATGATGTCGAAGTAGGAGAGTTGTCGGAAGGCGTGTTGGACTTCGAGGAGACGCGTGAGTTCGGCGTGGAGAGCGTATATACAGGTGCGGCATGCTGATAGGAGATTGAGCAAATACACGGAAAAGGTAGGGGGACAACTTACTGAGGGCACGTTCCCGGATGGCTTCGAGGGTTGAGAGAACAGAGTTAATCCCGTCGTCGCCAAGTTTGATTGAAGGGTTTATGTCATTGATCGCTTCTGTGTATAGGCATAGCTTAAGTGACAAGGCGTACGTGAAAAAACAAACAATCGTACTCAGCAGACTCCGTATGACTTCCAGATCACCGTCAAGAAAATCGTTGAACACTCCCACAATGACACCTCGGAACGTCTCGTCGGCATGATTTGGCGGACGTGCAGCGAAAACGTCAAAGTCTACGGATGACGACCGGCTATCGTACAGCCTCCGCGACGACGGCTTGCTTAAAACATCATACGCCACTGCGACCTTCTGAAAGGCGTACGTCGCATTCGGATTATCCGGAAACTTGCTGTACGATAAGCGTGAAACAATACACGGTAAGGTCAGACAGTATGATAAGACGTGAATAGGACGCACTCTGGGTGGCATGCACGACTGCGAGATAGGTACGCGCGCCGCAGGGTCATGCGGTCGAGATTTGGGGTCTTTGCGACACCGAGGATGTCATAGAGGTCGTTGATTTCAAGGATTTGTCGAACTATTTTGGCTTTTTCGGAGTCGGATGTGGAGTTACTGGGAGGTTCTGAGGGGGTTAAAGCAGTAGTGGATGAGCCTGAGGGCTCTGCCACCCAGGTTAGGTATTTGCGTTCATATGATTCGATGTCGGCGTCCTCCTGCTCATCTATGGGAAGGTGAAAATAGGTGCTGGCTGTGGGAGTGCAAAGGGTTGAGAAAATTGTGTCTAAACTGATCCGGGATGATGGGAAGTCATACCAGTGGAAAGAGCGTAAGAGAACATCGTCTAGGACGACGAGGGGAGTTATGGAGTACCAGTACAAGCAGCTTGAGAAATTTCACGACAATCTTTGACCCTTCATGATAATATTCCGAGTCGATAACAGTACATGTGATAAAACTTAAATAAAGCGACATGCCTACTTCCATTCTAGGTTCCGTCCGACACGTGCGATCCGTATCGTGTCCACGTGATTTTCGACGCGTCTACATCAACTCCGCGTCCAACGCCGCGCTGAACCTGCGTATCGCACGTTTCACCTCCCCGCGCTCGCCCATTACTGTAAGCCGTATTGTACCTTGTCCCTCGCCCTCGTTAATCAACGGAGTCAAGTCGTACCGGCCGAACGCCCAGTTTAGTATCTGTACCCCTTCCTCCTTCAACCTTACAAAGCCCTTGACACGCCAGACCGTCTCTTTTGTGAGTAAGCCAAGCGCGTTGACGAGATCTGCTTTTGCAATACCGTCGTCTGCCGTCGGAGATGGTTGCTCTGTCGTCTCCACACAATGATGGCAGTCGTGGTTGGGATGAACAGGATCATGCCGCGGACGGCCCTCTGAAGAACCTCGGTATAACGTAGTTGTTTCCACTTCGTCATTATGTGAAGGTGTTGTGCCAGAGTCTAGGTTCGTCTTGTCTAAAAAGAGGCGTGTTTCTAATCCAAAGATAAGGTTAGGATCTACACCGTTCCTGCCATTGCAGCGGATCTTGGGCGTGCTGTCATTAAGAGTATTGAGATGGTCCAAAACAAAATCTAGTGCACGTTCTGATACATGTTCCCATTTATTCTATAAGGTCGAGATAGAAGTGATCAGTACGAGTAGATTACGAAGGATGATAACCCACGATGATTATAATGTCCGTGTAGCTAGATTGCATCTTCGCCGTTGGTGATGTATCCTCATATCCAGCAAAGTTCTCCGCGTCTATGACTGTGACAATTGCATCTAATTTGAAATCGCCTTGCGTCTCGCGCTCGAGTTCGCGGATCTGGAAGGCCAAGGTGGCTGGGAATGCTGATCCCCTGATCCAGAGATTTAATTCGAAGAAATATAAGTGTGAATACAATGAAGCGACATACGAGCATTCTATGATTATACGATCCGGGCGGAATTTGTCTGGAGCAAACAAGTTGAATAGATTTAACAAGGACGCTACGAAGTAGAATGCACCTCTAATCTCTAAAAGCGCTGTCTGCATTTGTCCAACTAGGATACAGCACCTGCGCAAGAGGCATCCGTGAGCCGTCACGGGTCAAGAACGATAAGCATAGGACTCACATACATCCATTGAGAATCTCACTGACTGCGGTCAGACTCGACTGTTCTGCGAGCTTGCTATCGACTGAAGAAAAGAGAGATATCGATTAGTGAGAGATTTGGAAATGTTTAACACAGTCCGTACCTTCGACATCTCCAAATTCATTCTTCAGCAGCACAACCTTGTACTCTTTCGGCAACTGAGGGAGAAGAGAGAGTATAACAGAGGTCTTGCCTGCCCCCAGAAAGCCAGTAAAGACGGTAATTGGTATCGGTGCAGACGCAGCTACAGTCATCGCCGACGTCGATGCCCTATATGCAACTAGTAGTAGAAAGCCTCCGAGTCAAGGCCGTCGAAAATTGGTCGAAAACGATCGGATGACACCGATCGGCTGACGTCATACTAATTCTGGCGCTTTCTCGGTTTAGTTTGAAATCCTTCAACGTTGACGTGACGTCGACAACTGAGTCGTTTCCGCTCACTAGTGCCCCCCTCATGCCCCCTAATTCCACAAAAGACCCTCTTCTACGTCCCCCAAATCAGCCTATAATCCTCAATGCTGCACTCGTCGCACGCATACACACGTGCTTGGCGTATACGGCCTTCGTGACAGCTTTGGTCGTAGCGTGTCTGTGTCATTATAAAAAGGTTGTCAAGAACAGTATTGCGGGGTACCCGGAAGAGTGGTTCCCGTCTGTTTCGGCTACGTGCGTGGTCTTTGCTTTTACTGGAGGCGACGGGCGGGTACTGAAGCTTTCTTTTGGGTTGTAGTATTGGAGACTGGTACCCCGAGCGTAATATCTTCCAGATTCTCATTGCTTTGACCGCTGGTGCGTTTCCATTATACGCCGAGTTCCCTAAAAAGTCTGAGTTTCCTCGTGCATTATAGGACCGCGTTTTGGACTCGTCCTTTTCCAGTACTATCTACATTCCCCGCGACGGCCGGCTGTTTCAATCGTAGTATTCATCTTTGGACTCGTTCGGACTCTATCGTGTGGGGGTTGGGTGTACATCACGTCGAGTGACGATCATGATGTACATGATATATTCATGATCACGTACATGGTTTGTAATTTACCTTGGATGCTTGGTGGTATTGTGTGCACTCCGTCTGGAACTTCTGTACGAACAAGACGGTACGTTGGTCTCTTAGAATCCCTATAGTCATGCTGCTGACGCATTGTGCATAGAATTGTTGTATCATCTGCGTAAGTCCCAGGCTTCCCAAGAGAATGGGTCGACTGACGTAAAATTGCTCTACAGATTCTTTGTAACAATCATTCCTCTCGTATATTTCTTTATTCAGCACAAGGTACACCGTATACCAGGAGGTAAGCCGCCTTTCTCGGCTCCAAAAATACCAGAAGTTCAGTTTCGGCAGCATATACACACTATAGCTTCTTCGAGTGGGGACTCATTTTCTTTGACGTCTTGTATGATGCTATCGCGGAACAGGAATATAAGGAAGCTGACCTGCAGGTTTGTATTGAGTCTTTTGGGTCGATTCCACTGATTAGCTACATCGTGTTGCGCATAGGTTACACTGCGGCCGAAGGCCCTTGCACCAGTAGCTGTGCCCGAGACCACGTATGTTTACTTCTGATCTGGTCGTGTTCCCGATGTTTATCGTGTGTCTAGGCCCTCGGAGTCTGTTATCCCCAATGGAAGTGCCTCAGAAAAGATCACATCCTCGAATGAACAGGATGGTAACAACAATCAAATATCTTTGAGTGCCTTTTCTTTGATTCACCCAGAGTTGAGATCAGCTGTAAGCTTTCTTTCTGATGTATATCTATGTACGTCTGCATCATAAATCGATTCTCCAGAACTAACCTAACCGTTGGCATTCCAGCATATATCTTCTGGTCAACTTTCACTTCCCTCATACCAACACTCTTTTACTTCTCCGTTTGGGAACTCGGCATCACAGGGCACGAGCTCGCACTCTTTTCGACCCTTTCTCCCGTGTTTTTGGGCATTGGCCCGCTGCTTAGATGGGCCCAATCCCGAGATGGTCAGACGACGCTGCATTTGATGGGGTGTACGGGCCTCTTGGCGTTCACATTGGATAGTCCGGTTTTGAGGCTTCTTGCGGTGACCCCGGCTACGGCGGTGGTTGTGCTTGGGCAGGTTGCGAAGTGGAGTGCGGATGAGGGAGGGGAGTGGTTGAGTAAGCACGTTCTCTTGCTGTTTCTCGATTTGATTTTAAAGTCTTAGATTCTTAGCTCTGGGTTTGGGGTGGCTTGTAGCTTCTCTTTCAAAGCATCTTAACCATTCCAACAACCCTTGTGAGTTTTCTTTAGTGAGGAGGTAAACTACTAAAGTTGCTATTCCAGTGTGGCCGTTTGTGAATGGCAAGGAGATTATTTATAACGCAGTTGGTCTTGTCCTTGCCCTTATTGCAATCTATGAAGCCCATACCCGTCCAACCGCTGCCTCATCTGCATCTACATCTGCAAATGGAGATACAAAGGTTCCATCGCCTCTTGCTCCAAGGTTGTTCTCAGCTGCACTGCCCCTTGGGAGCTTGTTGTTCACCGTTCACAATCTCGTCTCCGACCCTAGCACGCTCGTTGCTTGGTCCTGGACAGGATACCAAGATGGTGTCCCAAAAGGCCCAGTTCCACACCTTCACGGCGCTCTGACTTTGATCGCTCAATGTGCAGGCCTCCTCGTACCCATGGTTCTTGCTCCTTCCAACGCGGTCAACCTCTTGATGCATCCCGTATGGTTCGCTTTCGGTGCACTGAGCGCGTACGTCATGTATACGTACAGGAATTGGACGGGATATATGGGTGGACTAGGGCTTGCGCTCTTCTTGATGTCAGTTGCACCTATAATCCTGAATTGTGCGGTACGGGGGGCAAAGGGTGGTGTGGCTAAGGTGTTTGGAATGTCGATGGGGGTATACTGTTTGTTGAATCTGGCGAGTATATTCACTGTTGCATATGCGTTCGTGCCTGGGGGTGTGTATTTCAGGGAAAGGACGGATTGGTGAGTGATTGGTTTTTCTTCGGCTTGTCAATGTGCTAAGAGCTTGTTCGTAGCGTCCTTGTTGCTCAGATGGCATGTCTTTCCCTAGCATTCCGATGGTCGCAAGCCGGCTATTCAACGCCACTGCGAGTAGATACGGTTCCAAGAAAGACGACGCTGTCATTCAGCAAGGCATTGGTTGCTGCTATATCCATACTTTCCGTGTTGGGGACATTGTATCGCTGGCCGAGCTCCCCGTCGCGGCCGTGGAAACCTGGTCCAAGAATTTTCAATGCTGGGATTTGGACAGTGCATTTTGGTATCGATAATGGAGGACGCGATAGTCAACAGGGAATTACGAATTTGATTAGGTTTGTCAAAAGTTTGAGGTTAGGCTTGTCATATTGATAGAATGGGATATCAGGGATATGCAACTCGACGTGGTAGGTCTTTTGGAGACTGATCTGCATGTGAGTGCCAGTTTTATTCTGTCCGGAGAGGTGCTGAATTTTCTTGTTAGAGGACATCCTTTGGACATCGTGATCTGTGAGGACGTTAAGGATATGTTTTGGAAGTTGCTGTTGGTTGCTAATTCCTCGCACAGAACTCGAGTTGCGATTGAGCAATTAGGATATGTGAGTATATTTTCCGGTGGACTAGCTCAGCCACATATTCATTGGCTCACGTTTTCGATTACTAGTACGTTGATATTGGGCCGGGGCCGAATTCGCATACATGGGGTGCAACTTTGCTTTCTAAGGTGGTATTGACCTTCATGCGTTGCCATGCTTATTGAATTTTCTATAGTTCCCTATAATCAATTCCACACATCATTTGCTTCCATCACCACGCGGCGAGCTGGCTCCCGCTATTGAAGCGGTCCTGGATATTTACGGAACTGAGGTCACTGTGGTTGTGGCGCACAACGGTCAAGGTGCGGCCCAAAGATTAAATAAATAGAGGTTGAACTGAATCTGCTAGTGAAGAGGAGGACCCACTTGATCGTGAACTTCAAAGTAAGGAGCTAGCACGTATCATGGCAGCTTCATATCCACGACCAGTGGTATTCCTTGGTTATGTCGTGACAAAACCACACGCTCAGAGACGTGAGCTCGTGATTCCCTTCTGATTCCTGTTTCTTAACCTTTTACCTCCTAGCGGCACCGTATAAATTCCTTGTCGAAGATGGTCAGGTGCACGATATCGATGAAGAGGATGGAGATCGCTGGTGTGAATACATTTTCTACCGCGGGCTATACCGAACCTCCTATGCACGTATCTCTCGCGGTAGTATAACCGATACGGAACTCCAAATCGGGCAATTCGCGTTGCCTAGACACGGCGCTGGAGTAAAAAATGAGACACGTCCTGCACGATACCTTCGATCCCACAAAGAAACACTCCCCGAACATCATGTCAGTACCCCTTTTCGTATTGTCGTCAGATAGATCACTCAATGTTACTGCTTGCAGTGGTTCCCTATGGAGTACTATGGGAACGAGAATGAAGGAGGGGTCAACGGCCACTTCTACCATGTATTTGGGACCGTAAGTATATGAGTTTTGCGTATGAAGGTTGTGGTCACTGAGCTTGTTACAGCCCCTGTATTACGACTTCCCAGAAAATGCTGCGTTGTAGTCAATGTCATTAATACCCTATCAGCTGTAAACTATCAGACAATATCACCGTCTTGAATTAACACCCGAACATGAGATATTGATTACCAGTAAAACTCCGCTGAGAAATCTCCCTGTACTCTCACTCACATTAGAACTCGTCTGCTTTCTTGTGGTGGTTGAACCAGACTTGACTGGTGTTCGAATTCTACCAACTTGGTGACGCTTTCTTCAGGTATAAGTACAGAGATATCAGAAGGTAACAAGTCAAAAATTTGGTGTCTGTATCAGAGGTAAAGTTCAAGGGCTAGTACCTCTTGTCCGTTTGTGTAAGGATGACCGGAAGAGGTCCAGAGGGTAAGCGTCGAAACGATGCTATTGATGTTGGTGCTTTGACTGACGACTCCATTATCGTCAACTGAGTCTGCCGTCACAGATTTTATTTCAAAGCACATAAACGAGGTCATAACGTTACAGCTCGACAATGGACAATTGCTCTCAGCCCGCCAATGAGTATTAAAATCAGCGACGTAAAATAACAGAAATCGAGCCCCAGGTAAGTTCTCATCGAGGCTTTGAATTTTAGACAGTCGTGCATAGGATTAGTTATTCTGGGTATTGAGCGTCAGACAAACTAGGCGCATATTGATGGCGATACTTAGCAGACCATGAAAGACCCTCGAGCTATGCGTGCGTTAACTGAATCATAAGTAAGCATTTCACAGTCAGAAAGCAAACGTCATTGAAAGGTCGAGAGCAAAAAACCCCAGAGGCAGAAGGAGCAACTCAATTGAACTCGCCGAATTCTCAGACTTTGGACGAGATCAGGAGGAAACGTTCCTATTGACCCTACGAGAGCTTCGTGTGATCTGCGGTGCTACTGCTGATGTCGGTGTGTTGGTTATTCACCTCACCATCGAATCGTCGAGTGTTTCCATCATCCCCATCGTCTTCGGTATCATCTCCATCTCCATTGTTATCGTCGTCATCCTCTTCGCTACCCTCCTCTTCCTCTTCCTCTTCCTCTTCGCCTTCTTCCCCCTCTTCCTCATCGTCATCTGCTTCATCGTCCTCTTCCTCTTCTGCGCTTTCAGTATCCTCATAGAACTGATCCAAGTCCTTGAACAACCCTTTCGACGACCCGTTCTTTAGTTGAGAACCCACAGGAGATGAACCACCAGTGGGTGTGAGTACAATCGGTGGCGTCCCCTTAGCTCGTACCTGTTGCTGCGCTGAAGAAAGTGCAACAGGTGCAGGAAGGGGCGTAGGCTCGTCTACATCCCGCAGTGACGACTCAACACCGTTTTCGAGCCAATCTGGCAGCATCCCGTCGAGTTGCATTGATTTGCCCATCACCATGCTCAGTGTGCCTATCAAGGACCCGTCGTCTGTCGTGTGATCTAAATTTGAGTTCTAACCACAAAGGGAAGCACGAGTACTACATACCTGTATGACTGAAATTGTCCTCCACTATTCCAGACTTGCCTTCAAAGAGCACTAGTTTGACCTGCTCTCGTCGGAGAACCACACCGGCCCGTTCGCGTTCAGCACCATCCATCAAGGACGCCGGAATGACACCAGCAAGAAGGGAGGAAACCATCCTTGCACGATCTCGCACATCGTAGTTCATATCGTAGCGCGCCAGGTTAAACACGTATTGGCTGAGAAGTGTCAGGATCCGGTCGTTCGGGCTGAGCACGAACAACTTCGCAGCAAGGGTGATTATCTGAATTTTGACCAACGGCGTCTATTGTAAAGGGAACGCGTTAGGTATTTTCAACGGTTGATATAGAAAAATGGCAGACCTCTTGTGCAAATGTCTTCGCCGTTTTCCGAAGAACATCTGGAGCCCAATCTACCACACCTTCAGGACCTGGACCTTTGTCATCAGATGCGGCATATTGCCCTACAAGCCAAATGACGCAAGCTCGCGCTTGAGCGTGACGAATATCGTCGATCTTCCGTGCGAGCTGAGCAATAATCTTAATTGGCGATTGCGAAGCCCCAGACAGCTCTGAAGTAGAGAGTTGCATTTGGACAAGATGTTTGAGCACCAGAACAGCGCTGTTTATGACCGCGTCTGTCGAGAGTTAATAGTTGTGTTAAAAAGAATGAAATGTCGGACTGACCTTGACTATTTTTGATCATGACAATGAGAGAGTTGAGACATTGCTGTGTTGATTCTGGGATGAGACGGGCACATCGTCCAATTCCTTGAATGGAGTCGGATGCTACGGAATCATCCACGTCATCAGCATAGTCCTGACATAATTCGTCAGATATCGTAGCGTAAATATGGAAAAAATACACGTACAACAAGTTCCCTAAGGATAGTTGAATAATTATCCGTGGTCAGAATGGTAAGAAGAACCTTGATCTTCTCTTGTTTAACTTGAAGGAGGTCGTCAGTGCGCACCAGGAACCTTGAAAAGAATGGTGCGAACAAGTGCTAAGTTGACAAGTTTCGCTGTTCAACAGTCAAGTATGGCCAAGTTGAGTAACTTACAGGTGCTGAGCGGGCAATAACATTGATGTACACCAAAACGATCCGTTCGACCTCGGTTGAGGAACCGAGCAATCGTAGAAGTGGATTTACAATCTTGGACAAATAAGACGGAGGGCCAGCATAGAAGAATATACGTGTGACTGCTAAAACAACCTGACATGAGGTTTCAGCAATGTCGTGAAAATGTCAAACTGCACTGACCGCCGGATTCCTGCTTTGAAATAAAGGCTCCACAGAGTTCAAGAGTAGTTCGATGTCCTTGTCAACTTCCTCGCCATCAGCTTTGACAATTGGTCTTGGCAACATCGTGCGTGCGTATCGAAGGAGTAGATTTGCCAAATCTACTTGTCCCCATTCGTCGACATCCACGATGATCTTGCACAGACGGCGGTAATGTTGATGTAGGAGGTCGAGGCGGGTTGGGCAGATGACTTCAAACGCGACGGCGACGCTACCAATAGAAAGCGGAGAACGATCATTGAGGAGGGTAGTGAGGATGCCAATCAAGGATGGTAAATGTGAGCTGTCGAGCCTTCATTATCGTAGATCATGTCAGGCAAGGGTACATTAAGAAGGTGAACAACACACTCGAAACATTTGGGAATGGCCAAGGCTGCATTTTTCCTCACATATGGACTGATATCCGCTGCACATTTCTTTATTGCAAGCACGACGAGACTTCCAATCATCGGTACTTTGACTCCACTGAGCACACGCAATGCCATTGCGCGGATGAGAGGATTACTATCCGTCAGGTCCTTCTGGAACGTATTGATTGACAGCAAAGCAAGGTCTGGCTCATGCTCTGCATATCGCAATAGATAGATATAGACGAGCTTGCGAATCTCAAGATTGTGCGATGCAACGTTTTTGACCACTTGAGCGAAGTACTCGGAGACATTTCGGCCCTTGGATATCAACTAACGAGGGTTGGTCCTGTACTGAAGAGCATATATTCCAAGTGAACATACTGCTATGAGCCTCTTCATCGCATCCAGTTTCTCCCGGTCACTGTTTGAGTCGAGCTGGCGGCGGATGTCCTTAACTTTCTCATCGCCTTCGAGATAGCTGGATCCCGTTGCTCTCGATATATTGAGATCTCGCGTGTGTTCCGAGAAAGTCTCTTGAAGCCGCATTCCCAAGCGTGAAGCATTTTCAGTGATAGTGTTCAAGTATTGACCCGACATCGACATGGTGGCCCCAGACACACGATCATGATATAAATAACCAACGACAACACGTATGTAAGTACAAGATCAAAAGACTCGGATATTAACATATTCGTCTGACGCCTTGAACCACTTCCTGTTGTCATAATCCTCGCTAGTCGTCCATCACACACAGCTTAAGGTTTTCCTCCATTCCCGCTTCGAATGAAACCTTCAGGCCTGAGATTAGGCAAAGCTTTGGTCGCAGCTCTGCGCCCCTTCCCTCCTCAGTGTATGGACTGAAACATCGCAATGCCGTACATGAGGAATGTTCAGAGACGGAGCATTAAGCATTTCTTCTCTCCTCATCATTGAACCTAGAAAGTATAGCACATCATTGAAATTAGGACAATCGTTCACCATGCGTTGGTAACCCTCCCATTCGGAGAGCATGTCACCCAAATCCGACGAAGATTCGATGCCAGACAGCTCGAGGAAACTCAGGGGCGGGAACTCCTCGACTGCGCTTAGGGAGCATCTGTCGATGACCTTTTAAGTCGCTTTGATAAACATTGTGTAGGAGTGCGGCGGTGGCATCGGCACCTAAACGCGAAAGCCTGATGGTCTACGGGATCACGATGTCACCAGACGCAAAGTCGTAACTCCAATTCTTCTTCCGTCTTCGGTTGACAACTGAAGTGAAAGTTGTTTAACTCCACCATATCAAACTTTGAGATCGGGATGGCATCGTATAGAAAGAACCGAGATGGATCTGAAGGGTCGTTGGTAGCAGGAGACGGTAATGCGAGATGGAGCCAGTCAGTGAACTGTAGCGTTTCTCGGCGGATATATTATCAAGCCATGATACATATGGCATTCTTGAACAAGTCCACACAAGTTCTATCCGTCCGTATCAAGCTCCTTCAGTGCTGGGAACTGGAATTTTGTGACAAGCTCAGCTTTATCGCAGGTTTTGCGCAAACCGTCACCAACGGAAATTCGAAGGGACAGAAACAATAGGTGCGGAGCCATGTTTGGAGAATCTGTGGCAATTCGGGGAAGGGAAGAAAGATATAAGTTATGCATCGGCGGTGAATATAAGGCTAGAGGATATCCCGAATTTTCTTGACACGCAGCACCTCTTCAAGCTTTCGAAAGCCATCTGAACATGCTTCGGGGTTGCGTCTACTAATAAAATATTAAGCTTGAGTTCGCCCGAGAGTTGCAGGTGTGAAGCAAAGGAAGCCAGCGAATCCCGCTCCAACTCTGAATCGACAAAAATCGCGAGATGGGTCCAACATTTCGGAAATATAGTGATAAGATATGTTCTTCCATGTGGTAACTCAGCGCTCAGCAGTGACACCGAGGCGTTTGCGCAGGGAAACAAGGATACTTAGGCAGCGAATGTCCTCGGCGAATGTTTCGATACTTTCAAACCTTGCTTTCTCCTCGTCATCTGGATCGTCGCCACACCAAAATCCCAGACATCAAAGCAAGATTCTTCACAGAGAAGATCGAATATAAGATGGAGGATCTCTGACGACGATTGTAGCGTTTTCACGGAACTCTTCCTCACTAGAACACATTGCGTTCAAGAATCTTGGGTTTACCTGTGAATGACAGCTTGAAAACAGCACGACCTCATTACATGAGGATCCACTTGGTATTGAACTCACCCTAAATCATGTGAAGAAGGCCTAAAATTTTGAAGGAGTTGAACCTGCTTCAGGGTTGTCCGATGAAAGAGGGACACGACGTTGAAAAATTGAAATGCGCTGATGCCAACTTTCTATGTAGGACCTCATCGATTCTTATCGATTCCGAAGAGTCTTTCCTTCGGGGCGATCTTACATAGACGACGGAAAGACCATTCATCTGCATGCCCTTGAATTAACTTCTCCTTGGTGCTTAACCTGTGTCTCTCGGCCGAGTCATTCCCTTAAAATTGACCCCGCAGGACTTCTGGTACTCACTAGGCTCAGCCCCCCAATCCATCTCAATGACACTGAAAGATCAAACGCCCATTTCTATCAATAATGAGCTATAGCCTCAAAGGAAGTGACTTGACCTGTTCATCGATAATCAAACTATAACTACGGAAAGAAGTGCTTTCGTCTTCGGTTCAGTATACGCTTCGAGCGTTCAGGCGATGCTCCGCAGCTCAAGCTGTGCTTGGGTAGACCATAGGTGCTCAATTGAATGAAATGGCTCATCTTGTAACGTGTGATGCCGGCTAAGGCGTCAATCGCGTTCATCGGCATGAGCTCTTTTGAAGAAGGCTGCAACCAAGAATATGGGACCTTCACAGGCACCAGGACACGAGGACGACACCTTCAGGTTGCATGTAGATATACCGGCTGCGTCTTCGTCACCATATACTCTTGCGCAAGCTGGCACAGCTTTCGATATAAAGAGGGGACAGTGGGTGAAGGTGAAAGGACAGAGTCGTCCTATGCCTAGGACTAAGCGACCAATATCCTTCAGAGGTGCGGAGAGGGTTCCTCCTCGACCTCCTGACCCGGGGTCTTCTGCGACTATGCTCAAACGCTGCAAGACCACCTTCTCCCGTTCATCGACCTCTTCGGACGCCACAAAGACCTGTTTAACTGCTCTCTATCAATCCGCTGATGGTTTCCCACTTCTTAAAAGTGTCTGTGGCAGCGTTCTGGCGCTTTGGGGCACAGCAAATGTACGCATCTAAGTTCCATCTATGTATGTAGTTTTTAGTGAGCTGGCATTGATGTCTAGCGCATCAAGAGCTCTCGCAAGGGTGCTCGGGCACTCGTGATACGCTGCGTCGAAATTCTCAATGTCATAGCAGACTCTGTCCCTGATCCTTCTGGTTTGTCCTCCGAGATGCAGGCAAGCATCGAGAAGTTCAATGAGTGAGCCTGTCTCAACTTCATTGTCGCAAATTGATGCTCAGATTTGTATCATGCAGTCTCCTGGATGACATCATCGCAACACTGGAGGAAATACAGAAGCAAAAGTGGACAGTGCGCTTTGTCAAACTCAATCGGAATGAGGATGCACTCAGCACTTTGGATCGTCGAGTGGATGATATTTATCGTGATCTCAATGTAAGGTTTCCCTAGCTCCAGACTTTCCTTTTATTGACCGTAATCCCCTCCTGTCAGACAGCTGCCACTCTCCAGACCCATTGTGTTGTTGTGAATTCGTCCAAGCTGATCCAGACTGCATCGAAACAAATTGAGATACTTGATGCCAAGTCCGAACGTGGATTTCAAGCAATTGTTTGTGAAATTTTCTTGCAGAAACTCCACCGACACTGACGATTATCCAGGAACGTAACCTTGTCATGATAGTCAGTTTCTTTTGAGTCCCGATCACAATCTAGTCCGTTGGTAATGAAGTGCACCCTGGTATCACCGTTTGTCTTGAAGAACCTGAGTGCCTCCCCTTTTCAAGCAAATGACCAGGACGTACTTTGTGTGCTAACGAATGCTACACATTGTGGTCACCCATGGGATTTAAAAGCTCTGACAGCCCTTCTATTCCGTCCTCCTATATATGTATGACGGTCGTGCTTCTGCAAGATGTCTTTGGTGACCGGGTGGAGGTTCCGCCTTGCAGACAAGCTCATAACTGGCCTCTTCGAAACCCCGCCAGCGGGGAAGCAGTTTACTCGACAATGCCGCACCACCTGGATTGGTCCTGTTAGGCTGTTCACCTCCAGTTCAGTACTATGCAGCCAAATCATGTTCTGCCCTACACATTTTCGCTGACTCTTGCTTGTCCGTTGGCGGAGTTTCGAAGAGGCTGGTTATGATCTAGGAGTCACTGTACCGACTCTCAAGTCATCCATAACCAGCCTGGTTCCTTCAAGTTGGGAGTATGTACACACAGAAAGGATGAACGATGAATGATGTATGGCTAGGAAGTGTTCAATATATTCTTTGTCCCTTGTTTGAAATAATGTCATAATCACATCATCCAGGGCGTAGCATGATACTGTAAAAGACGAAAAACGAAAGCGGCCCATATGTGGGTATGTACTCGCAGGTGTCATGTAGACACGAAATTTGCAAATTAAAAGTCGAGATCTGTCATTCGAGACCGCATGATTGTTTTTCATTAGCCGTCTCTAATAGCCAGCCTTTATACGTGTTGCGAAGATAGGAATAAATGATAACTTTTCATCGTTCCTTTGGCTTAGGTGATGATTCATGAGCGTCGGACACCATGCTGACTTGACATGCATTCTGTGGCGTGTGCGCGATTAGGATCTTTGCATCGATTCGTATCAGCAGAATCTAAAGAAAGCTATCTTGATTTGCAACAAATTCAAT